>JAOYMZ010024670.1:0-17677 GCA_025802335.1 Pinguicula primuliflora | reverse complement strand
TAAGTTTGTTATATATAATTAAAATAAAAATTTAAATGATTACTTTTAAGCACTTGCGCAAAACACCACAGGTTCTAAAAATAAGAAGAAGTACTAGTACTACTATGCAAAACAGGCTTTAAAACACATGGAATTGCTAACCCTACTGATAATATCTACTACATGTATAAATTATCCTTAAAATACTCAAATCACTCTCAAGAATAAAATTAAACACTTTTAATTCGCACTATTTTTTTAATAAGTAAATTCGCACTAATTGAAGCATCTAATAGGAGAGTTTTAGAATTGAACAAATACGTTACCTCGCTTATAATACGAGAGTTGGCATTGTGATCTTCAAATTGCTCAGAATTTCGAAAAGAAATTTGTTGGATAATTTGTGTGCAAAACCGGTCCAAGAATACACATGTTGCGTTCGGTAACAGGATACACATTATTTGTATTAATCCTTCAATGTCGGATTAAGAATTAATCAACTCGTTCGCTAGACAAATAACTATATGGATTGAGTGAAATTGTAAAACTATGGGATAAGTAAATCAATGTTCGGTATTCTTGTTTGCAGCGGGATAACATTGACACATCATAAAAAATTTTGTGACTTTACATTAATGCCCATTATTTTGAGGATCCCAAACCGAAAACCGTAAATTTTTTTCATGTCGTGAACATGGGAAACTCCCACTATGCTGATTTTGATGTTCCATAAACAGCTCTGTTGATGTCCGTATAGGATATTTACCTCCTGCAGAATGAAGCTTTTTATTCAATTTACACAAAACTTTTTATGAAATCGACCATTTTGCTTTTGAAAGTCTGTTATTCTATTTAATATACATCAACTTGGCTGGTAATACTACCAAATGATGCTGGTCAGAATACACTGGTGTTTAAGAGTGCATATTTTAGTATCCTTGTTGCGTTATATTGTGTGTGATGAACCTGTTTCTGACAAAAGAAAGGAAAAAAATAAAGTTCCTCAAAAGATTATCAATTACATAGAACTGCATCCGTGCGACGGAATTATTTATTCTCTTATTACAAAATTATAGGGCGCTTGGAATAGAATGCAATTGTGGAACTGTATGCTTGAACTTTCAAATATACAGTAAGATGAGCAGCGCTAAAGTTGACACACTGACAATTTCAAATCCCTCCGAATATGTTGCCGTGAACATGGGTTTGTGGATTTTTATCGGATTCGGAGGGAATGACTCGTTGATATCGGCGGTGAATTCACCAGCGAGAGAGAGACCTTTACTGAAGGAGATTTACCAGTTGAAGAACTAACGTTAGAAGTTTTACCAATTTTTATGGATGATAGAATTGTGTAATTATTTTAAAAAATCAAAGGGTAACAAGTAATTTTTAAGTGAGATTGTATAATTAACCCATTTTGGAGGGATTGAGTAATCCAACATAATGCAGGATTAGAGACGGGTTGTAGGATTCAATCATTTGACCCAGAAAAAATTATGTTGGATGTCGAACATGTGATTAAACTGGATTATTCTCACAATCATGAATTTATCCCTAAATTATCCTGCTACCGAACATACCGATAGGGTCATTTGAAGGTTCACGTTTACTTTGGGTTATTAAAATTCATGAATGGATATGAATGGTCTATTGCATTTGCTGTTACTTGTTGGTTTCCGTGGAGATGTAGAAATGCCGAAATCTTTCAAGCAAAACCAACAATGGGAGTCGAAGGTGTGCATCAAATCTGGGCAATTGTGCAGACGACAAAACAGGCTTTCTATCATGAGAAACGCATACACCAAAATTCACAACCATTCCAAACCAGCGATGGAGGGGCTCGCAGACTGCTAATCATGGGACAACCAAAAGTACAACTCTTTTGGGATGGAGTTGTAGCTCAGAACAACCAGAATGCGGCTGTAGCAGGCTTCTTTCAGGACAATAATGCAGGCTGGATAATTGGCTTTAGCGCTCGTATTGGCAAATGCTCACCCCTAGAAGCTGAGCTCTGGAGTATCTGGTACGGTTTAGTGTGTGCTCGACAATAGGGGTTCGATCATTTACATGTTTTTTCGGATTGCCAACAAGCCGTCCAATTGCTGTGCAATCCGAATGAAGATGACAATAGATCTACCATGGTAAAGGCCATCAAAATGTTTCTAAGTGATCTCTCTGTCCCTAACATCTCATATATCCCGTGAGAGAGAAATGTTCAAGCTGATAGGAAGGCTAAATAGGCACTGAATCATGATGACTACAAGCAGACATGGTTTCCCTCTAAGACACATGAGGATCAACAAATTGTGAATGTCTCTGGATACTCCAAACTTAACTCCCCTCTAGTTATTTGGAGATCGCAAATGCATCACAATGAGCTTCCGATCTTACCTCCTAGTAAGATCGCCAGTTACAAGCCACCATGAGGAGGCAGTTTCGGCTATTTTTATTGCTTTTTGCATATACAATTTTTTTGTTGATAATTTTTTCCCCTGTAGTAAAAAAAATTCATGGGTCGGATTATGGAACGGGTTATAACCCGTTAATATAATAAAGTCCTGTTTTGTGCAGACTTCCAAAAATTATAATTAGATTATAAGAATCTTTTTTTGCTAAAAACTGAGTATTTTGTGCAGTAAAAATACTACTACTTGTTCTAATTTTTAGAATCTTTCTCTTCTGAAAAATAAGCATGTCATATGCATTTTTTCCATCTAAAAATTAGAATGACAATTTGAAATTATACCAAATACGTAAACTATATAAAAGACAAAATTACTCTTATTATCATCCTTAATTAGTTAAATTAAGGTTATTTTGGTAATCTATTATAAGTTTTATAATATATAATTAAAATTGAACATTAAATAAATATTTTGTAAGAACTTACACAAAACACCACTGCGCAAAACAGGGCTTAAACTAGGGCTGGGCATTCAGATCGCAATTTTCTAAAATTCCGAATTCCGAAATCCCGCTCCGAAATTGTTTTTTCTCTATTTGGATCGGTTCATAATCCGTGTTGTATTCCGAATAACAATTCGGAAGGAAACGGATTTTGTGTTAACCTGAGAATTCCAACATTTCGAATTCTGAATTCCAACATTCCGAATTCCAAAACTTCAAATTGTAATACGGAACGAATCGAAATTACAATTCAACTTCCGAAATAATTTCGGTAATTTCGGAACCGAGGCAAAATAGGTTATTTCGAATTTCGACCTCGAGGCCTATCTTAAACGAGCGAGTTTTAACCTCTGTTCGAGAAGTAGGCTGCATAGACCGCTTAGGCACCGCCTAAATGCTAGTATGTTGCCCTCCGCCTTGCCCGAATTACCGTTTAGATCGCTTAAAAGCCCGCTTAGGAGGGCGACTAGGCTACTTAGACGCCCTGACCACCTAGGATCTCCTACCGCTTTCTCGAACACTGTTTTTAGTTAATAAAAAGTTAATCAATCCTCGCCGTCAGGATTAGTTTTACAAACGTAAAAAAAATTGGTCGGAGCAGAAAATTTCCCTTTGGCTTAACTATCTACGTTGCCGCTTTCTCCTACAAAACCTTCAAAACCCCTCGCTCTCGGCGAACGGTTGTTCTAATCCCCATGCCTTCAATGGCTTCCGGTAGTTCTACGCATGCAGCCAAATTCAATCAACCGAGCGGGCCAAAATACGCTTTTGTTTCCAGGTTTTCTATACAAATGCTTTATACGTGCTTTTGAGTTGCATTTGCCTGCGAATCAATTAAATTTTACTTAGTTGAGTATTTGGCAGAAGGCAGAAGATTGAGCAGCACAGAAAATCTCTGCCAATTGCTACAGGTAACTTATTATATTATGATCTTTCTTCTGAAACTGCTTCAGTTGGAAATCTTTTGTGGTTAGATTTTATCTTTTATCTGGTGAGCTTTGGGGATTGGTTTTTGTATCACTATCTTCAATGGTAACGTTATTTCGCGCCACAACGTTTTTTTTTTTGGCTTAAAGATTTTTCTTTTATAATGCCAGCAATGTTTAATTGCAATATGGGGTGGGGTAGCTAAGTTTTCAAGTCCAGAATTTTATATACAGATTAATGAGGTTAGGTTCATAATACTAATCCAGATATACAAATGATGTGAATCCAATGGGCACCATTACCATTCTGGACCTAGGTATCATTAATATGAATATAAACTCTGAACCATAAAATTTTACTTAAAAGTTTGATTTCAAATACTGGGAGGTGGAGCTTTATTGATGGGGAATCAATTAGCTGATGGTTTCAGAATTTATTCTTGTGTGTGGAGTACTTCTGGGTATTTAGTCAATAATGTTCCAAAAAAATCGCAGTTTACTGGTGGGTCTTTTACCCCCATTAAGGTGACAAAGTTAATGTATTATGTAGTTCGTCAAGCACTGGGACGAAAGAGTTTTGTATCAGTTTTGTTGAACGAATCTCTAGAAACATGTAAATTTATTAGTATTGACTTGAGATGATAAAAAAACAATATTATGTTACTTTTAAACTAACCAGCTTCTTATTTTGTTTTCTTAAATCTTTTAATAACAACCAGTTGAAAAGAGACTCCTGGAGGAGGTTCGCAATAATGACGTACTTATTATTGTTGGTGAAACCGGCAGTGGGAAGACAACTCGTAAGTCTATTTGAAAATATTCTTCTGTCAAATTTCATAAATGATTGTTTTGTAAATATTAGTTACCATGTGTGCTGTTTTGTACTATCAATATGTGTATAGGTACGTTGGTTCCTATATATTTTGTTAATCCTGCTCCTGGAGGACAACACCAGTAGACTTTTCATCCCCCCAAATAAAATAACTGCTAAGCAGAGTTTGTTGTCCTGGACGTTCTTAACAACCAATTTTCGGAACAATAACTTACTGATTTGTCCTCTGGTTTCTGCCCTCTGCGTATGACTATACCATTTTATGTAACTTCTGCATAATCCTCATGGAAAGAGCCTTAAAGATGTCATTACCATTTACAGATTTTAAAAAATTAAATGGTGGGCCAATCTCTCTGGTACTTTTTGCATAAGAAAGACCTTATGATAAAGGACTTTTATGTAGACCATATATTACATTATATGCATCTGTAAAAAAATTTTATTTTATGAGTATTAATCTGCTTATGCACCCTAGGATCTTCAAATTTAGAATGTTCACGATCTTATTTGGATTTGTTTCAAGTAATTTGCTGATATCTCATCTAGATAAATACACTTATTTATCATACACAAACAGAGTTGCCCCAGTATCTATTTAATGGAGGATTTTGTCGCAATGGGGGAATAATTGGGATAACTCAACCTAGACGTGTTGCTGCTGTAACTGTTGCAAAAAGGGTTGCTGAGGAGTGTGGAGTTGCATTAGGCCAAAAGGTTGGATATGCCATTAGATTTGAAGATGTGACTTCAAACTCAACAAGGATCAAATACATGACAGACGGCTTGTTATTGAGGTTATATAAACAACCTGTTTCATATTGCCTATTTGTTTTTACCGTTATTATGAAAGAGGTATTAGGTATACTTAATACGCGTGTTCCTGGTTGATTTTACTAATCCATGGTCGTACAATCTTCCATAACTTCAACTACCCCTTTTGAGCTACAATTGCAGGGAAGCACTATTGGATCCTTATCTCTCCAAATATTCAGTAATTATTGTGGACGAGGCCCATGAGAGAACAGTTCATACTGATGTCTTGCTGGGCCTGCTGAAGACGGTACGAAAGACAAGGTCACAAAGTGCCACTAACATGGGGCACAATGTTCATAAAATAACTGAGAATGGTTTACAGTCAGACATGGAAAAGGGTATTCAGCCAATTTATCTGAAGCAGAGTCGAGGCAAAAGTTTGCCTCCGTTGAAGTTAATTATTATGTCCGCCAGTCTAGATGCACAGATATTCTCTTTATATTTTGGTGGTGCGAGGGCTGTCCACGTGCAAGGTCGACAATATCCTGTTGATATTTTGTACACTCGTCAACCTGAAACGGATTACGTTGATGCAAGCTTGATTACTATCTTTCAGGTTATTATAACTAATCCTCTTGGATTTTCACAAAAAAGTTTGTTTGCCACATAAATTTAAAATGTCAGGTTTAATCCAGCTGATATAATCTTGGAAGATGATCTAATTAGTCTCCTCCAATCTTTCTTGAAATTTCTTAAATTGGGTTATTTGATTTTCTTTTCTGATAATGCAACACCGTTGTTCATTTTCCTTGTAGCTAGTAGCAAAGTTTATGTTTTAAAAGATTGTGGCTTTCTTGGTTTGAGTGCATAGAAGTAAGCCCCACTTTTCTGGTGCTATTAACTGGATCTATGAGCATTATAGAATACTATCATTAGTTTGTGTAATCTGTGCCTTTCTAGATACATCTGGAGGAAGAGCCTGGTGACATACTTGTGTTCTTGACGGGCCAGGAAGAAATCGAATCTATTGAGAGGCTCATTCAAGAGCGCCTTCTAAAATTACCTGAGAGTAAACGCAAACTTTCTGTTGTTCCAATATTTGCATCACTTCCATCAGATAAACAAATGAAAGCTTTTCTGCCTTCACCAAGTGGGTTCCGGAAGGTTGATCCTTTTCCTTTTCTTTCCCAGTGTACAACATGTATAACTTTGTGATTTCAACTGGTGCATTATCTATTCAGTGAATGTCGTGAAATGATCCATGCTAATTTGTTTACTGCACTTCTGTGATGTAATTTCCAATGCGAGTTTGCTCTGCGAGTGCTAGGTTTGGTTTCATATTGACAAAATGCTTGTAGTGAAGCTGCTTGGTTCATTAGTAATCCTTGAAGAGTGGACAGTGGTAAATAGTGTTTGAGAGAATTCTATTTGTTACCGGGATATTTTCATCTCTCAACATTATTCTCGTGTGCATCTCATTTGATCAGTTAGCCTGATATGGATTCTCTTACCTTTTATCATCAGGTTATATTAGCAACAAATATTGCTGAAACATCAGTGACAATACCTGGAATTAAGTATGTCATTGACCCAGGAATGGTTAAAGTGCGAACTTATGATGCTTCTACAGGAATAGAGCCATTGATCATTGTTAAAACTTCAAAAGCGCAAGCCTTCCAGCGTAGGTAGGGTTAGTGAGATGTTCCATGATTAGCATAGGAATAAATTTATGTTAAAAAAAATTCTTAGATAGTTTTATCTTGTGGTTTGCTAAAAGAAAACAACGTTGAAGAGAAGTTTTATATCCAGATTTCAAGTCTCTTGCTCTTAAACTCATATGCAGTGGACGTGCGGGCCGTGACGGCCCTGGGAAATGCTACCGTCTTTATCCAGAGTATGAATTTGAAAAGCTCAAAGATTCCACTACACCAGAAATAAAAAGATGCAATCTGTCAAATGCTATTTTGCAGCTCAAAGCCCTGGGAATTGATGATATTCTCGGGTTTGATTTCATTGAAGAACCCGACAGGTAGTTGTGTGTCCAAAGTCCAAACTATTTGTGGCATTATGCAGCTATTATTTAAAATTCTAATATGTGTTATGCAAGAAGAATTTCTTTTTGTTAAGCGCAACATTTTTTTTTCTATGAAAGAACTTAATGTGGAATATAGTCTGATTTTGTTATTCTTGTCCGTGTCTATACAGAATGGCCGTCATTAAGTCGATGGAGTTATTATTCTTGTTAGGTGCTCTTTCAGACGATGGTAAATTGTCAGATCCTGTCGGTAGTCAAATGGCCAGGCTTCCTCTGGATCCTATTTATTCCAAGGCTCTAATCGTTGCCAATCAATTTAGTTGCTTGGAAGAAATGTTGATAATAGTTGCAATGCTTTCAGTTGAATCCATATTTTATGCTCCCCGTGAGAAACTTGAAGAGGTATACTGCTTATTCGTGCTAGCAATATATTTCTGCATTCATTGGTGACTCTAAATGACCCTCAATGGTGAGGTCGAACGCGTGAAAAGTAGGAAATCGTATTTTAGAGTTTTATGTTGCTTAGTATGAGTAAGAAAATATGGCTTTTCCATCATGTTTTTATGTTTTATTTTTTGGGTTTACAGTCTAAATGACCTTTTCTACCTGCACAACCGACTCGAATCTCATCATTCCAATTCATATGCTGTGCAGTCACGAACTGCAATGAGAAGCTTCACAAGTAGCGATGGAGATCATTTGACGTTACTTAATGTTTTTCGTGCTTCTGACGAGTTATTGGAGAAGAGTAAGCTAGTAATCAGTAATGAAAAAGCTGAAAAAAGTCTCAGAAAATGGTGCAAAGAGAACTTTATCAATAGTCGCTCCTTAAAGCATGCTCGTGATATTCACAGGTTTGTTATGATTTCATTTCCTATAGTTTGTATAGCATCTCTCTGTGAAAGTTCTTACAAGATAGGCCGGCCCTGTAATCCCTTCATGCAGGCAGCCTCGAATTTTATCCAAATGTTGCGTCTTGGTGGCTTCCTAAACTGAGTTGTTTCTTTTCTTCTTTGATTGACAATTTGTGCGTGCCATCTTTTGCCGAAAAAAGCTTTCGTATCTAGTCTGGATTACTCGTATGCTTCGTTGTAAACTTTTTTCCATGCTCTATCTGTAGTCAAATACAAAAGAACGCTGAACAAATGGGTCTTCATGTCACTTCATGTGGAGATGACATGCTTCCGCTACGCAGATGCCTAGCTGCTGCTTTTTTTATAAATGCAGCTTTGAAGCAACCAGATGGTTCGTACAGGTACTGCATTATGATGATTACACATCTATCAGGAAGCCCGTATCTCTCTTTATATCCAGTATGTCAAGTCGTACTGCAACATTTCAGTTACACCTTAATCTTAGAATTCATCAATTGACAGGGCTTTGTCAAGTGGCCTCATGGTGCGAATCCATCCTTCTTCTGTACTCTTCCGAACGAAGCCGGAGTGCATTATCTTTGATGAATTAGTCCGGACCAGTCAAAATTATGTCCGCAACGTGTCCAGAATCGACTTCACGTGGTTGGCTGAGCTCGCTCCACAATGTTATGCCCTGCAAGAATAGGTCCGTTGCGGCTAAATCCCTTCCGAGGTAAATGCTGCAAATCTTTTCAAAGTTAAGTCGTTATTTGTACCGTCACAATCTTCCTCTTCCCACATGCTACATCCATAAGAATTGTCTTGCTGTACCAGATCAGAAGACCTGCGAATAGGCACCAGCTCCATGTTACAATGAGAGGAGCTTGATATCATACATCCCATGTTCCCAAAACTGTCCAACCATAACCACTTTACTCTTGTGGGGTTCCTCAAGCATAGGAGATTCTTGGACTCATCACATCTCCCGGTCTGATTCTAACTTTCCGTTGCAAGGCGAGCATTTAGTGGACTCCTTAGTTTTGTTAACATGTCTCCCTCACCGATATCACCTTGGCCTAGTGGTTTGAGTGAGTGTGTGTGTGAGGTCAAGGGTTCGAATCTCGGTACCACTCTATGGAAAAAAAACATATCTCCCTTTGGATTTATCATGAGCCATATCCTTGATTGATTCCAAGCATTTCGGACGGAAATGCGAGTGAGCAGAAATTCCCCGAAGCAGCTATATATGTATCAAGCTCAAGCAAATTTCACGGCCATCTAAAGCTTTGAGAGTTCCTTTGTAAGAATCACTCCACATTGTATCATTCGTTGCAGGTCAAGTTTATCTTTGAAAGATTTGACTGTTTTTTATTGCAGTCTTAAGTTTGCTGGCACGAAGTTTCATTTGTCATTTCCTTTGCAAGAGTTTTTCTATGGTCATGGCATAGCATATTTTTATTGTTGGATTTGGTCCTCAATTGAAACTGGACTATAATAACGGAGTCAACATGGAATTTGAGTGCAAAGTTTTTGATTCGCAACATGTTATAACTTTCCACCAGGTACTTCGTTTCTATTTCTATTAGCGACAATTGTAGTCAAATTCCCTCTTTAACAGTATTGTTTGGCAATTGGCTTAGCGATCTATTTGCATGTTATTGCAGCAATGGGTTTACCTACCTTGCTAGCGTGTTCTACGATGTATCGGGATCGATTAGTGCGGATGGTATTGGTGCCGATTAGTACCAATGCCGACTCGATCCGACCGGTACCGGTACCAAAACGGGGTACTGGTTGAAGGTCGGTACTAGTACCGGTCTTAGGTTGGACCACTACCGACCGACCGGGTGATTACCCTATCCTACTATATAAGAAAATGGTAATATAGGAATAAGAAGTATAAAATTTTTAATTCTATTTTTGATTACTAAAATCAAAATTATTATCTCACCAGTTGATTATGGAATTAATCTTACATATCGAAAATTAAAAGTTGCCTAAAGAAAATACATTAAGATTTTGGTAATATTTTAATAAGTTCTTTTCCGTCTTTTTTTTTTAATTATTTTTTATTTTTTATAAGTGGTTCTTTTCCGTTTATGAAAAGAGCCTCAAATATACAATGGAGTATTGGATGAAAAATCTTCTAGTACATAATGGTTGTGTTGCGATTAATGAAACACGATCCCGAAATATAATATTAACCGTTGGTGTTGCAGTACAATGTTTTAGATCAATCTCATTTAAAAAAGTAATTATTAATAACAAATTCAACTCAAATATGATATTGATTTTAGTCGCTAAATCACAATACCGACAATTTAGATTATAATTCCTAGAAGAAATATTCTGGATAGATATTTCTTTGCTAAAAAAAATATATTCTAGATAGATATGTTGGGTTTTACTAAATATATTTTCGGATGCATAAATGTTAGTTGTTTTGTTGCTCATTTATTAATGAATAACCCTCAAAATATACATACTTTCATAAGCTTTTTATGTGCCAACCATCATAATCATACATTACAAAATAATTGTACTTGTGTGTGTGGTTGTAATTATTGCGACATAATGAATTTATGATGTATATCTATTTTGAGGGAATTTTATTAAGGAAAATGATAAGGGCAGAGAAAATATGAAAAAGAAAAATACAAAAAAAAAAATAAATGACAACAAATTATTAAATTATAAATTATTCCATAACCTAGCCTAAATTTTCACCCGGTATATCATGTCTCCTTTATTAATTTGCTCTCTTTGCCTAATTTCGTGGTCCAATCCAGCACACCGATTGTCAACTTTCACCAGACAGACAGAGAACACACAGTTTGATTTGATCCTTATATATGGCCGATTTCTCATTGAATCTTCATCATCATCCATAACCATATGGGTAACTCGTTTAGATGTTTCTCTACAAAATCAGCAATACCAGAAGCTGAATCAGAATCAGAACCAGAGCCAGAGCCAGAGCCATCACCACCTAAGGAACCTCCGGCTCCATGGATTTCCCCATTAGGAAACCTGAGAAAATCAAGAAAACAAGTTCCCTCGTCTGCACCTTCAAAGATGGAAGCTTTCGATGATTCCTACATAAAAGAACAAGCCCAGATAGCTTCCATGCTCTACATACAACACCTGCAGAAGAATGGAGGTGATCTGATTTTCCCCTTGGACCGCTCCGTTTCGGTAAACCACCAGTTAAATTCTCCAAAGAAGCAGAAGCAGATGTCCATCAGATCAAGGTCTTGTTCCACTTCTGTGTCATCTTCTCTGCAGCTAGCTCAAAATCAGGTGTGTAAAGATTCACGAAATAGTTTTGTCCAATAGAACAGAAACAGAGCGAGGGTCAAGTGATTGAATGAAAGTTTGCCACTGACCTAGGATTTTTTTAGAAATGATACAAGGCACGAACCAAATACATGTATAGTTGTCAAATTGTGATTCGATTCATTAATGATAAATTTTTAAATCGTAAATTGAATCGAATAGTGAATTGTAAAGATTCATTTAAAATATATTAAAATAAATATTTTGTAATAAAAATATAATATTATTATAAATAAATAATTATTAAAGTTTAGTATTCATATTTAAATAGTCAATTGTAAGATTTAAATCCAAATCGTACCTGAATGGATGGGAATAAAGGATTCATATCTAAGATTTGAATCAGTTAGCTTTAAAATTGAATCAAATAGTAAGATTCACATATTTATATCCCGAATTTAATCACGTGGGCTCCATACATACAAACATGACTGTGTGTGGAATCCAGGAATGTGAGAGGGTGCATCTCACAAATTCGTGTTATGTATCATTTTTCGATTTTTTACCCCGAGAGGGAGAGCGAGAAAATACACCGGAAGAATGGATTGGTATTGACTTTTGAAAGTTTGTATTAATTAGTATTTATTGTTACTTTAATAAGTTCGGTAGATTGTGTGTGACAAGTCTATAAGATTATTTTTTGCTGTTTCTTCGCATAACAAAATCTTTATGATGCATTTGTTTTTATGCCTCGTTGATTTCAGGAAGCAGTGAGGAGTGAAGGCGAAGAAAGCAACCATTTTGTACTGGTTCATGGAGGAGGTTTTGGTGCCTGGTGTTGGTACAAAATCATAGCTCTACTCAAAGAAACTAAATGTGAAGTTGATGCAATAGATCTCACTGGCTCCGGGGCAAACTTCTGTGACATCAATTCCATCAAGACGCTGGCTGAATACGCCAAACCTCTAACCGATTTCCTCGGAAACCTTCATGATAAAAAGAAGGTGTTTGATTATTACTTTGTAGTTCAACATGTGCTCAGTCGTGAAGAGGGGAGTATATATTGAGATAACCCACTGTATAGTGTGCAGTGCCACGGGTGCAGTGCCCTCGTGGCACTGCGGGATTGGCCTGTCAGCGGGCCCGCGTAAAAGTATTAAACACCCACCACTCACCTGCTATATACTATACAGTGTTCTTCTCACTGTACGCTCCCGCTCCTGCTCTGTGGCGTAATGGTTGCAAGGATGTATGTTAGCGTGTGTCCATGGGACAGTTCGGTTCGACGGAAAATTTGCAATTTGTTGTACTGATATTGATGTTGTGTGGTATTGCAGGTGATTTTGGTTGGACATGATCTTGGTGGAGCTTGCATTTCTCTTGCAATGGAGATCCATCCAAACAAGGTTGCCAAAGCTATTTTTCTTGCTGCACCTATGCTGAAGGATGGCCAGAGAGCCCTTGATATATTCTCTCAGCAGGTCTAGTCTGCAGATCAGCATTTTCTGTGAGTTTTCTGCAATATCTTGATGATGTTCAAATCATTCCTTGTATCAGGGCTTAAGCGATCTAAACCGGCGCGCTCAGAAGCTGGTGTATGCAGATGGGAAAGACAATCAGCCTACCGCGATAGATTTCGACAAATCATTGCTTGAAGATTTCCTGTTTAATAAAACAACTTCAAAGGTATGCATGCTGATGCCACTATTGTGAGAAGACTTCTTCCCTGTCTAGTTTCTAGAACTGTTCCTGATAATCATGAACATATGTATTGATTTGTAAGGATATTGCATTAGCATCAGTGTCGATGAGGAACGTACCTTTTGCACCGGTGATGGAGAAGCTCTCTCTTTCTGCATCAAAATATGGTTCCATTCCGCGATTTTACATAAAGACGGAGCAAGATATGGCCATTCCTGAGGAGCTCCAAGAGGCAATGATACAAGCAAATCCTCCCAAGCAAGTGTTCGAGCTAAAAGGCGCAGATCATTCGCCGTTCTTCTCGAGGCCGCAGGCACTGCACAGGATACTCCTGGAGATATCAAAACTCACACCCCAGATATGAGAAGTGGGAGAAGAGTAGATAGCACATTAAAGTTCAGATGGCACATGGAGAATTATGCTACCAGTGATCACATGTTGTGAGAAGGTTAACCTGAAATGCTGCATTTAGGCAAAAAGTAAATGAATAAAAGAACGTTGTTTAGAGGATACTATTAACGGGATTGGCTTAGCGGTTATGAGAGTGACAATTGCACTCACAGGTCACGGGTTCAAATACCCTCAGCAATATTACCTATAAAAAAAAGAACACTTTGTTTACAGAATTTCGTTCCTCGAATATTCCATTGACAACCAAAACCAGATGTTTCCTGCTACACAGGTACAACCAACATTGATGTTGAAAGAAATGGTTGCAGAGGAAAAAACAAGTAAAGCACTGGAAGGCATTATTGCAACCTGGAACACAATATTCAGACAAACTTATAAAGATTGCGTGTGGACATCATATGGTATATATCTCTTATGGAAAGTACGGCGAAAAATGCGTGGTAAGATCCTTGGCAGAAACAGCTCAATTGTTGCTCAAAATTCCAAGCCTCTTGCGAAAATCATCCTCCATAAGGGGAATACCTTCACGCAACGTTATCTTCGGTTCCCATCCCAACAACTCCTTAGCCTTTGTAATGTCTGGTTTTCTTTGGCGAGGATCATCAGGAGTGTTCTCCACATTGATGATTTGTACTTGTGGATTAATCATCTGGAGGCGCCAAAAATTTTGTGTGAGATTCAGGAGATGGTAAGTTTAAGAAAGATGATGGTACAAAAGTTGCTGTTCTAACACATCTACCAGTTTGGTAGATATTCGGAATCATAATACGATTTTGATCACAACAGAGGCCTATCATCTACGGCCCGAATTGTAAAAGAAGTTAAGAATATCACCTCCTTCACGGTCTCCGCAAGCTCAGTCATAGTAAATTCACCTGATAGGGTACATCCACACTTAGTTAAATACTAAGGTTCGAAGCAAAAGGTCGAGCTTTTAGTGAAGATTAAATACAAACCTGGGTTTCCTATGTTGATTGGACCGATATTCTCTCCTTCCATGAGTCGAATAAGACCATCAACCTTCGAGAAAATAGAAAACATCTTAAGAGGTATTACAAAAACCAACTGATACTTACCTAAAATAAAATGTGCAGCAGCATACCATATCAGAAACATAGCAGAAGCTCCTTGTCTGGGTTCCAGGTAACTGAACTGTCAAAGGTTCATCGCTGAACAGTTCATATGTAAAAAAGTAAATGAAAAAATTTTTTTGCATTAGTTGAACTGTCAAAGCCTCATTACGTCAAGAATGTGGTAATTTTGAGCGAGGATAAGTGGTTGCAGCTTACCGTATTGCTTGAGCTATGAAATTGCTAACAACTCGGCCATCGTCGATATTCATCCTTGGCCCGTAAGTGTTGAAGATCCTCGCAATACGTATCTCTGAAGAAAAGTCATGCGCAATTAGCTAGAAATGAATTGAGGGTGTGATCTTCAGAGCATTTCAGATGTAAAAGAAGGTCCAATACCAATTCCATGTTGTCTGTGGTAATCAAACATCAAAGTCTCTGCTACTCTTTTTCCCTCATCATAGCAACTCCGAACCCCTGATGACAACACATCACATGACGAAAATGCCTTAGAAAAACTCACACTTGCAACTTGACATATAATAATTAACCAGCCTTAAAGGCTGTTCGAGTTGTCTCAATACACTGACAACGGAAATTGATCAGAGGCAAGAGTGTGCATAGTAGCCAGTATTCTACTACGTAGATACGTGAGAGATTACCGATAGGATTCACGTTGCCCCAATAATCTTCAGTCTGAGGATGGATAAGAGGGTCACCATAAACTTCTGATGTTGAGGTTAACAAAATCCTGTTCAGGATAAACCATAATGATAAATCAGAATCAGACAAGAGTAACATATTACAATTTTGGAGGAGTTGTCATACCTTGCTCCTACGCGCTTGGCGAGTCCCAACATGTTCAAAGTCCCAATAACGTTCGTCTTTATGGTCTGTTATGTTCAAAAGCAGAATTTAACAAATATCTCCACATTAGGGGAATGTATTTATACAGAGCACAGATGTTAAAAGAACGTATAGATAATAGAATAATATTTTTTGTTGTATAGAGTTGCGTCCCAACGGCTGGGAAAGCACAAACATAAGTTGAGTGAAAGTCATCTCACAGACTAACCTTCACAGGATTGTACTTGTAGAAAATTGGGGATGCAGGACAAGCAAGATGGTAAATTTGATCAACCTCGAGCAGCAAAGTTTCCGTCACATCTGAGAAAGAGAAAAATTAAATGGAAAAGGAAGGCCCATGCTATAGGTAGCTGTTCAAGAAACAAGAATTTCAACTTAATCAAATCTGAGCAATATTCTGGGAAAAAAAGTAATGAAAGAAAAGATAAACCAATAAAAGAATTGATAGGATTGTTTGGCGTCATAGCATGAAGACATTCTATGGTTGTTATATACTGGTAAAACCTTAAAAAAGATGGACACTGCTGAGAATTATTAAGATTCTATTACACGAATTGCAAATGCTACATACCATGTCGAATAAGTTCAAATCTTGGGTGACCAATCCATTGCCTTAGGTTGTCCTTGGATCCAGTGAAGTAGTTGTCCACAACAATAACCTGAATGGAACGCAATATAACAATTAATGGTTCATATGAGCATATTGCAGAACTCATCCATTTGATTCTTCACAATTGGTATTAATACCTACTTCATTTTTCTCGTTTTCCATCAGCTTGTCAACCAAGTGAGAACCAATGAATCCAGCTCCACCAGTTACCAGGATTCTCATGTTTGCCTGTTATTTATCCGATAGCATATCACGTACCAAAATTATTTACTTTTTAACTGAAGCTTGACAGCAGTAGAATTTGTCCTTTTTGGTGTGTAACTCTATTCTAAGAGAAATATCAATTTGCCAGTTTAAAAACCAAACCAAACATACCCAGTAAATCTCGCACTTAGGCAGGGTCTAGGAGGGTAGGATGTACGCAATCATCCCTCATCCCTCAACGGGATGGGGAAAATCAATTTGCCAGTTTAACAGATACAATTAAGTAAGCCTCCAAGCAAACTTATTAGAGATACAGGCAGAGTTCAACTGAGAAGTTGTATTATCATACCTTATAAAACTTAGCCCTCCTCAACGGTGATGGCTCAGGAGGTGGTTTAGTGGTAACATGGTTCCTTCCGTTAGGTGTCTCAGTAGCCATTACAAGATCCCTTTATTCAGATCGGACTTCAACATCAGACGAAGTTATATTTGAGTACAGCCCGCTAAAGCAATAAAGATGCCAAAAATTGATAGAGAAATGATCGAATCTTGCACCTATCTATTGATCTAAAAATGCAAATTTGTTGTAACAGGGAACTTTTTAACTATATGACGAAGAAGAAGCATCTCTGTACTAAGTAAAACACAGAAAAATCAAGTATTTGTGGGCACTGAAAAAAGAAGACGAAGAAGACGTACATATTTCTAGGTTCTAAACATTCTCAGAATCGAAATCTTTGCTCAAAATTACCATTTTGCTCGATGATTATCACGGCCAATAAGATATTTTCCTCATAAAATTATATTCACCAGCACGAACCACATAAATTTCCTAGAAATGGGATAAATAGGCCGCATCCTATACTACAGCATTCAATGCGTGCCCATTTTTTCACTAAAGGGTTCGATGAAATAGTAGAAAAAACAGACAAAAAGAACTGCGTGCAAAAATCAATAATCCATTGATCACCTAAAACTGATGTTTATGCTTGAACTCCTCCAGCCACAACACTCCGATCCGTCTATAGTAATTGCAAAGACTTCACCTTTATATACTGCATAATCAATCAAAACAAAATCAAGAAATCCAGGAAACGAAAGGTAGAAGCAACCAACAAAAAAAAGAATATTTTTTTTCTCATACCGACCAACTGGAGAGAGGAAAAAAAGTGAGAACTAATCTTGAAGATTAAGCAAAGATCGAGATAACAACCTTGCGTCTCTTGTTTTTTTTTTTTTTTTTTTTGGT
>JAOYMZ010024649.1:0-17685 GCA_025802335.1 Pinguicula primuliflora | reverse complement strand
ATCAAAGAGAAACTTGAAGAGAAGATTGTGACTCTTCCATTTGTGAGATCTGAAGACCAGCTTGCTGACATTTTGACAAAAGCTGTCAACGGTCGTTCATTTCATGATGTGTTGTCCAAGTTAGGTGTCGGATGCCCGTCACCTAACTTGAGGGGGAGTGTTAAAGAATGGTTGTTAAGGAATGGATGCTAAAAGTCCAACCTTGATCCCCCAAAACATCTTGAGCCCCCAAAACACTTTGAGCCCCAAAATGCATTAATACCCTTGTCTCATTAACTCATATCTATATATATATTGTAAGATCATTGTAAAATACAAGTAAGAAAAAGAAGGAAAAAAACCCGGAAGAACACTCTTCCCGTGAAGTAGGGATTTCTCCCGAACCATGTAAATCCTTGTGTCTTCTTTATAATTCCGCATATATTTTTGCTTAATAGTCGGCAGGTCTCATTGTGTTAGCTTCGAGTTTAAGAACCGCTATCAATCGAGGAAACGGGGATTATGTTTTTTTGAATTTTTACTTTTATTGTTCACGATTCACCTGCATATTGGGCCTCCATCTAATGTTCAGCAGCCCAATTAGCCTGCTGTTTAATTTTCGATCGTGTGGTGTACATATTCTTTTACATCTACATAATTTTGGATCAAAGGGAGTTTGCCTGGTGGTTATGAAAGTGACAATTACACTCACAAGTCACGGGTTCAAATTCCCTCAGCGACATTAACTATAAAAAAAACATCTACATTATTTCGGTGTACATGATTATGTACAACTAATAGGATGTGTATACGTGAAATGATACACGAATAAAACATGTGTGATCCCAATTACAATAACACATGTACACATTCTATTAGTTGTACATAATTATGTACACCAAAATTATATTTTTTATATAATGTATCATTATTGTATTTTTTTATAGATAGGAGGCTACATGTCGAACTAACTCCTTGTCTTGCCCTGGACTAAAGAGAAGGCCACTCTGCTATCAAACTGAATGTGACAGTTTCGCAGTTGAAGCTTCTCTAAGCAAAGGAGTCCATGAAATATACTCGAGACTTCAGCTGATAGAATAGAACAATGCCCTATATGTATCCTGAGGGTTTGGGGTGTGTGCCGTTAGGTAATTCACTGCATACCATGCAGTGCCCATTTAGCACTGCGGTATTAGTGTGGCAGGTGAACGGGTGTTCAACACTTTTGTGCGGGACCGCTGACCGACCAATACCGCAGTGCCACAAGGGCACTTCATAGTATACAGTGAGGAGCTTACAATCCAAACCAAACCAAACATACTCAGTAAATCCCGCCTTTAGACAGGGTCTGGGGAGGGTAGCATGTATGCAAAGATGGGGAGATTATTTTTGTGGAGATCCCAGCTCGGAAAAAAATAAAAATAAAATAAAATAAAAATAAAAAAATAAAAAATAATAATAATACAGATAATAAAATAACAAAAAGGAGAAACAGGTATAAATGAAATACCTACTTATC
This sequence comes from Pinguicula primuliflora, assembly GCA_025802335.1. Lineage (NCBI taxonomy): Eukaryota > Viridiplantae > Streptophyta > Magnoliopsida > Lamiales > Lentibulariaceae > Pinguicula > Pinguicula primuliflora. The sequence continues at coordinate 16,187 of JAOYMZ010024649.1, read as the reverse complement.
CAAACCATGCACTACGTACATATCGAAATAAATGAATGCCTACGCAAATAACGATCAAACTAAATAATTAAATACCTATCAGTCTAGAGATCAATAAGCAAATAACTACTCTATGTAATCTTATGTATTTTTAACTGTAATATAATGTCTCCAACTCGTCCTATCAGAGGTCATGTCCTCGGAGAGGTTTAATCCTATTAAATCTAACCAAATCTGCTCATTCCATGTCCTCTTAGGTCTCCCGCACCCTCGTCGCCCTTCGACTTGTAATCTTTCGACTCTCCTGACTGGATCGTCCAAACCCCTTCTGCGTACATGTCCAAACCATTGCAATCTTCCTTCCCTTAGTTTGGCACTTATAAATGCGACACCTAGTGTATCTCTAAATACCTCATTTGAAATCTTGTTTAATCTCGTACGACCACACATCTACGTTTGCATCCGCATCTCCGCCACTATATACTGCCCAATTCGAAGCCATTGATCCAATGATGCTGAGCATTCCAGATGACTCCACATATTCTAATACAAAATTTCTTCATATTCTAATCTATTAATCTCATGTCAAGAATTTGAAATGGTAAAGGAACATCCCATCAATATATTCAACAATCATAATTATAATTTGGACAAATCAGACATAGAACTGAAAGTATATGCTACCAGATCAATTTCAAATTCAACCGATGATGATCAGTGGATTTGGAAAGCAGACAACTCCGGAGTTTTCACCACTAAATCAGCATACAGGTTATTGAAACAACTGCATGACCATAGTTCTGATGAAACGAACCAAGACCTGGCTACCTTATGGGTAAAGCTGGCACCGAAAAGGATACAATTCTTCTGTTGGAAGTTGGCAGCAGAAAGACTACCAACCATTGATCATCTGATCACAAGGGGGGTTCATATTGAAGCATCCCATAAGAGATGTGTCTGGTGTGGCTTAGAACAAGAAAACATCAGTCATTTGTTCTTCACATGTGAGCACGCGGTGCAGCTATGGACTGATATCTACAATTGGTTTGAGGCTCCTAGCCAAAATCTGCTAACCTCAGGTAACATATCGGCCTTACAACATTTTACGAGCCATATGAAGATTCTGCAAACGAAAGTTGGCCATGAGATATGGAAAGGAATATGGCATGCTGTTGTCTGGATATTATGGTCGGAAAGAAACTTAATTCGCTTTGATACAGAGATGCAAGTTGACACATATGAATGGATTTCTTTATCAGTATGGCAATGGATGAGTTCTCGCAATCTGGTTCAACAGTCTTACACCATGAATGATTGGATGAGAGCACCTGGACTAATTACAGGTACAATGTTTAGATCATGAGTTTAGCTTTGTAGTTATCATTTCATTCTGTAGATTAAGCAATCTGATTATTCAGATGTACATACTTTTGATTTAATGAAAAGGAGCAACATTACCTACAAAAAAAAATCGGCATCGCCCTCCACACAAATCCAACTCATTATATATATTTTGTACCAGGCTCAACACAAGAATCACAATACATACCACCATAACATTATGCTTTTCGTTTTATTATCCCTGTTGGCACACCATAACAAACTGGTGCAGCTCCTATGAGAAACCGAAGAGCACAAGCATCCCGAGCTTGGGTCATAAATGATCCTAATCGTGGTCTGTGTGTACATTGTGTTGGCTTGGAGTTGTTCACATCTTCATTACACTGACTACACTCAGTTGAGGCATCTGCATCTGCATCTGCATCTTCTCTTTCTCTCATCCATGCAGTCAGCATCGCCTTACCGAATCTGTCAATGTCTTTGTCCGTCACTTCCCACAGATTCGCCACGATCACAGGAGAACCCGCTAACAGGTAAGATATGGGGGCACCTTGTGGCATATAGCATCCTTTCAGATACAGAGAACCACTACTGCATCCCAGAAGTAGAGTCGCAGCACAGTTGTCGAGTTTCTGAATCTCATGACCGGGGATATATTGCATACCACTTCCGTGGCCACAGTAGATGAAAAGATCATGGTCTCGAAGGGCCAGGGCAAGTTCCTGTATTGTGGGAACAGTGCCAGTCTTTCCCTGGAGAGCATGTTTTTTCAACATTAATACGACGCCAAGAGAATAAACACCCAAAAAAATGTATTTCGTTGCACGTTATAATACAACATATTACCTCCATGTTTTGATCATTAAACCAATCCTCGAACTCAATCTGTGTTTTGTTAAGATCACCATCTGGATTCAACAAATAATATGAATCCAAGGGGTCTATTAACGGATAGGGTATCATACTACTAGTCACAGGCTTGTCTTGGTTATGGCACCATCTGTCAAGTATTGAGTGTATGCTACCAACAGAGGGCATTCGGTAAACCTCCTGATCTCTCAATATTGGCAGATTCTCCCACGGAAGCATCTGCAGACACAATGTTACATCTGCCTATTAGAATGAAAAAAGTTGAACAGGAGAATTGGGAAAAAGATCAAAAAAATGTCTTCAGTTACTGCAATTTGTAAATAAGGTAAAGGAATACGTAAACGCCAAGCATCCACGGTAACAAGGGAAATCTACGTGATATGCAAGATGGCCGTTATTATGCTGGACTGAGTACAAACCCTTTATAAAATTTGAAACAAATAAACAGTCCCTCAAAAAGTCACCACCGAAATCAGATAAACGAACCGCTTACCTGCACTTCGGAATCCAAAACCAAAATAATCGGTTTTCTCGTATATTCAACCTGACGAAACTTGTAGGGAATTTCATGCATTCCTTCAAACAATTGATGCATTGTCTTTTGAGCTGCGTCGAACTCAACCCCAATGTAGCATTTTTTGGTCACCATATGTTGTAAAAGATGTTTCTCTTCTTGAGAAAGGTGTTTTGATATGGATTTGACATAATTGCAGTCTGGCCACTCCCCCAGAAGCAAATATTTCCACGCACCGAGCCACAAGTCCTCCACATCCCTGGCAAGCAGTTCGACATGAGAATGAAGTAGATACCGAAATGTTCAAATAGGCAGTCCCAATTTCCTATTAAGAAAAACAAGTTGAATACAAAAACAGAGAAAACTATAGCAACGAGATTGCAAACTATTAGCTTAGATTTGAATAATTTCAATTGCACACTAGCAGTTTATGGGTGAGGATTCAATGGGGATTGGACGTAAAAATTTTCCTCCAAGTAGGGATCTTTCACACCATACAACCCATCACGATAACATTACAGCAATTAGGATAAGAATCTATAAGATGGGTTTAAAGAAAATAATTCAAAAGCATTTCAGCAGTTTATTTTGGGGAATGAGTGTTTGTTAAGAACAAAATCCTACACCTGTGGTGAGGTTACTCTCCAGTATTCTGAGTAAATCACAATGGGGACATGCAACTTACTGCGTACCAAAAAAAAAAAAACTTACTGCAAGAATTTGTTGAGGCACTCATCAAGCCTACTCCTGTGTTTCCACCATAACGATGCGTTCTCTCTTATATATTCCAAGAAATATTTCGATGACGAATTGTAATTTTCCTCCAGTAGATGTCTAAAAATTGGAGCTATGCTATCGACCCAAGTGGAGACCCAAGGACACCTCCACTGCTTGTAGCAACTTGTGCATTCGGACATAATGGATCCTGGACTAGAATCGGAACATGAAGATTCTGGAACTATAATGAAGCAAAATTAAACCCCATAAAGATGAAAGACGTTATGAACTAGATACTTGATATTTGCAATAATGTAAAGTACCTTCCAGAATATTATTTACAGGCAAAAGTATGATGTGCTGATTATCTGAGCTCAGATGAGATAACAGTATCCATGTCTGTTCTGTGGAACAAGAAAGCAAAAGCTCACTAAGCATTATCCCATCAGCACCTGTGATCAAGCTAATGCAGACAATTGGAGTTGACGGTAGATCCAGGAAGTATCTTAGAACAAATTCTTCAAGATCTTCACACGAATCAGGCGCAATCCTGGACAGGATGATTGAAGCCACATGAATGACTTATAGTTCAAATCGTAACAAAATCTTGTTTACATCAGACGAACCTGTGGGAACAAGATACATCCTGGGTGGTGGAAAAATGATACACCTGTCAAAGATCAGTCAGATAAAACAAAAACAATGAGAAGTTACAGAGAAAGGTAATTCAACAAAATGAAACCTCGATTTACTAAAAAGATGCTTGGAGATTTATTTCCAGGCCACTGCAAATAAAATGTCCAATAAAATCCCAGCAAGTAGTGCAAGGAGCAGTCACAACAAAATTGAACAAAAAAAACTATACATGAACCAAATAAAACGTCCAGAAACCAGGGGGAGTATTAAATAAAGAATCATACTTTTACACAAAATTCGTAGCATTGGCACCCAAGACAAGAATAAACAATGCCTATATGAACATCATATAACTAGTTTATTCCTCAGCACTGAAGCAACATATTAAATGCCACTCCAATATGATGTATAGCAGTTGGAGAATTTGAAAATTCCAAAACCCTGAAAACCTTAATTAGCATATAAGTGTATGACAGCCGTTTGTAATAAACCCTCTTCTACTTGTAAGATCATATGCCCATATTATTGCACTTTCTGATTCTTCTAAATTGTTAAAATCAGAAGGCATAGATCGCATCAGTAACATTGATCTGTAGGGTAAAGTAAACTAGAAGAGAAACACCATATGATGTGAAGAAAATAGTGATCATAAGATTTAAAAGTACTTAGTCCTTACAAGTAACAACACCAAACGTGGAAGAAAGATATCATGCCATACATGATTAATCTAGAGGAAAAAAGAATCTCTAAGAAAAGTTGAGTTTTAAAAAGGATCAATCTTTTTCCAATATGGTGCCGTATTATTTAGTGAAAGAAGACGTCTCTGGTGAACCGCTCTGCCATGAAAATTAGTATTAAAATCGTCTATAAGCTCAAAGCTAAGAAGTTCATTTGTAAATCAAGCAGAATGCTTCTTTGACTTAAGTAAGAAGCAAGAGATGTTTTTCCTCTCAACTCCGGAAAATTATGTACAAGGAAAGAGCCCCATGCTAAGACAACCTAATGTTTACAGTAACCTGGAAAGTTTTTTCTCGAAGTAGCATACCTCTGAAACTCCAGCAGTTAGACTTCGCTTTTTCTGCATCATACTGGAGAAGATTTGTTGGTTAAGATGAGTACCGAGGGAAGCTTGGTGAAAGAAGGAAGCCCACCGACTTTCAGAAACTTCCTCGCTAGGAGATAAAGAAAAATGGTTCAATCTTGTGGAGAGTACATATATGGATGCAAGAAGCCTGGAGATCTGTTCAATCAGGATAACTGATCAGGTATCAAAGATTAGTTAGTCAATTAACAGGGAGAAATGGCAGAAACATAAGTCCTGCACATGTAAATTTTCTGCAAAGAGGTGGTCGGTGCCATGTACTGCCCGTGGATCGAAATAAAGGGCCCCAATTTATAGGCACGGGATGCCAACGAGATTTAGTAGAAACCGATACTTTTTGTCTTTGAAATGCATTTAATTCAGGAATGCACTGTATAGTCAAGAGAATGACTTTCCATATCCTCAGCAGTTCATTACATGGCTCTTCCAACTATTACAACTCTATGGCTTTCTCATACTATTTTAGCAGTTAATGTAATAAGGAATAGGGACACTGAATTTATAGTATACACATTCACGTAAATGTTCCTTCATTGGTCTATGAAATGAAATAGTTGAACGTCACTTACATCACTCTCAACAATCTCATCTACATTTCACCCACAAGAGAGGAGGCTAGCATAAAATTGCAGTATAGTAAGAATCATAATTATAGGTCTGTCTACAAAAATGCTTAACATCTTCATGTAATTTGTGCAGACCTTTCAAATGCAAATTAAGTTGTTTTAGCAATAAATTATACTTGGTAGCCTAGACTTATGTTTATCTAACAAAACTAACTTCAGATGCTTAAAACTCAAATCATGGTAGCTATGAGTGCTAATATACTCAACAGACAGGTTTTATTCAAGAATACACAAGTTCCGAACAGCAGCAGTTCGCCGATGCCATCACCTCAACATTATCTGCTGAGTCAGCAGAAAAGTAAAAAATGTTGATATCCATGAAGAAAGCAATATTCATGTGATGATAAGTCCCCAGTCTTACATGGATATGTTCTGAAGTCTGAACTCTTCAAATGAGAGGCATTTTATTTAATGTGATTGGAAACAGCCTAGTTAGTGTAGGAGAAGATGTTGATGGGAGTGGAATGGAAGTTGTCATCAAATATTAAGAAACAGAATGCAGGCTAAGACCATTTACAGTACCTCTGAGACTCCTTATTTTCAAGGAGCATTTCCGATTTATGCAAAAAAAAAAAAAAGAAGCATAATCAAGGACACCTATGAGACTCATTTTCTCAATGCTGACCTTATTACTTGATCTTAGGAGTATGACATCCTACCTTTTGAGAGAGTAAAGGGACTTCTCTGGAAAGTATAAAGGCCATCTTCAGAAAGGAGATAATCCTAGCTGTCAAGGCACGTGGAATCTCACAGCAAAAGTTCCTGTATGTCAAAGGAATTTAAAATAGAATAACCAGAGGCATAAACTACAAAAGATATATTCGCGTGAGTGATAACAAAAGAAAGAAAAAATAAAACAACTGATGGGTCAAAGCATCATTCGTTGAATATGTAAGTCAGTTTATACCTGGTACCCTGGGAAGGAAGTTTTTTTAACGAGAACCAGCAAATATAATAGAGAATTGTTGAACGTTCAATGGCCAAAAAATCTCCAGGAAAATGCTTCCCAATTGACTCAACCGAAGAAGCAATTGAATCTGAAGAACTCTTTGAACAACATGAATTACTGCCATCAATAACTGATATACTTTGCAGTAAAATGTCATGAGCTTCGTGAAAATTACCGCAGATGCCATAATATTTCCCTACAAGATGCATAAGGTCAAGAAAGCTGCAGAAAAAGTACTAAAGGACTTTCAATCAAACCTTACAAGATAAAAATTAAACAATCAAACTTGGTTAAAAAGAATTGTGAGCAGCTTCTATGGTTTTAAACTCGAAGTGTTCTCATCCTACTGCATATTTGAAGATGAGAGGTATACTGATGATTAGGTATATTACTCACTACAGAAAGAAATCTTTTCCCCAACCACTTCCAAAAAACGAAGACATTCAGAAACACAGTTTCCAATTAATCAGCAAAGGATCTCTTCGCCCATGTGATATGTTATTCAAGTGGCAGAAGAAAACCAATGGTCCACAACCACTCTAACCTTATATGCATAATTCATTAATTATGGCCTTCCATTGACTCTTTACAATGGATCTCAGGTGAGTGCCTAGCATTTCTTGTCCACATATTAGGAAGCTTAGATGAAAAAACTTCACAATGACAAGCACAAAATTTTGACAAGAACCACAAGCGCAGAATATAAAAATCCGCACACCTATGCTAACAAGTAGCCTCAAAAAACTCTTTCTGCGAACAAGCTCTTGGTTCATGTATATGAAGTTATTTAGACTGCTGCAGTCAGTAAGTTCTTTTTGAACACAGTGCCAACATTTCAGTTTTTTGCAAAAAGATTTGACACCCCTTTGAAAATCAGCAGCAGTGGAATTGATTTCAACATTGGATCCTTCAGAACACCCAGCAGCAGTCGACACATGCTCGGTTGTGAAACCAGCAGTTCGTCCTGTTTGTCTGTTACCTGGTTGAAGCTCACAGCTATCAACTAAAGAACTATGCATGGAACGAGTTATTCTCCGAATATTACCACCTGTGCTGACCTGCTTATTGGTAGCAGTGTTTAATTCTGTTTTGGTTTTTCTGCCTAGCCTTTCAGTTTTTTTACAAGGTTTATCACTTGAACCAGAATCATTCGTCTTGGGGACACTGGTAGCACAATCAGAAAGTGTACACTGCATTAAGGGGATCTGCTCCACATCGGTTTCTGAAGAAGCAGAGTAAGCAGTCGTCCAGTCAAGATGCAGCTTCTCTAAGGCTAATTTATACGAGCTTTTGGCCTTGCATAAATTCTCTGTAGGTGAATCTCCAGAACTGGAATAACTACGACATAATAAATCACCAATTTGCTGATTAATGAAAATTTCGATCACGCACAAGCAAGTTTTACAGGATATAGTATCATATTGATCAGCTAGTTTCTTCTTCGCAGCATACAATTTCGATTCAGCCATTCCCCAAAGCCTTTGTTTAAGATATAGTTTCCCTGATCAGATATAACAGAGTAAGCTGCATCTCCAACAATAGCCAACTAGATTATACAGGATACGTAAGAAAATGATGCAATAAACAACATACCCAGCATAGAAGTAAAATAAATTTCAAAAAGTTGCAACGCGTGAAACTGGGAGACATCTCTACCCCAGCGTAGAAGCATTTCAGCTTCTGCTAGATTTCCTAGAATCTCCTGAACAAGTCCAACCTACAAAAGCAATGATACGCAATGCATTATTATGACAAAGACAGTAACATGAGAAGAACTTGGCTATAACGTTCACATAAATACCTGCAACACGCTTTCAAGATAACAGCTAAGCACATTCCACGGTGTAAGGTTGCAGCCATCAAAAGTACAGGAAGTTTTGGTAGCTATGAGATCCTTAACTTTGAAAGTCTGGATGCTGAAGTAGTTCTTTTCAATGTCATCTCCACTCTCATCAAGGGTATCCATCCAATTCTCCACAGAGTATTCAAATTTTTGTTGCAAAAGTTTACCACGTAAACAATGTGCCTCTTTTGCGTATGTAAGAGCCTAGAATACGTTCAACACCTCATTAAATAGAATAAGTTTAAGTTTATGAGCAATCAGTGAAGGGAACATACATACCATTATCAAAAGAAAGTTTTGCTAATAAAAATTACAACAGAAAGAAATTGGATGGACAAAATGTTCCTATTTCCATTACTTCAAAAGATATGGAAAAAATCTCAATCACTATTCTCGCACAGAGCAAAATGTAACAGGAAGCATGTGAGATATTAGCTATTTTATACTACTGCAGGATATGTGTGCACTTCATTTTCTATTATCCTATAGAGGTTATAAATGATTACCCTTATAACCATGAATATTGTTTCTATTGTAATAAACAGTGCAATAAGAATAAGCATGAAGCCAGCCAGAGAACATTGTTCTCGATAATACAAAATTGTGAAAGCAACACCTAGATCTGAATTACCTCAATCATCTGCCCACTTGAAATTAGTTTAGCAGACAAATCGTAGTAGAGAGTTGATGAAAGAAAGATTGAACAACTGCTCATTGGAACCTACAATAAGAAATGCTGTGAGATAACAGGTAAATGTCCACCTAATTAATTTCTAGAGGAGCTTACACTAGAAACAAGCTCGGAAGCTGCTTTCTTGATTTCATCAGTACTGTTATGGTACCCAACTATTAGGGGCTTCAGTTCATCTAGACATGTTCTCCAAAATCCAGAAGAGTGGAAGTGCTGGTTCTGATTCTTACAAGTGTCAATGAAAATATGGCTTATAGGCGAAGCACAGAGGGCATGACTCAACCTTTTGCTTTTCCAGAGTTCGGACATAGTCTTTGCAAAGGAGATTTTGTTCATATTGAACAACGTAATCACAACATTGTACAATTGAGGGTGCATTTCCAAGTAGCCCTGCAGCAAGGCAAAGTAGAAGCAAGTCACCAAGGAACAAAACGAGTCTCAACCTTTTTTTATGAAATGTTCACCAGAAGGTCGAGCTCACCCTTATTGAAAATAAATCAATCACTTGAAACCATAAATACAGAGTCTCTTCGTGTTGTACATCTACATGGGAATGATTTGGCCTAATGATGAGTGTCAGCGCATCATTAATATCTTGTAGAAATACACTGCCCAAATAAAGCAGGGAAAGCATCGGACATCGAGTCATTACCCAACATATTTACTTATATAACTTGCACTTTATTCATTGATGAAACTGACCTTTTGGGAGATAAAACCAATGATTTTGGTGCAGCCTCCAGAGAATATGTTGCATGCAAAATATAAGTTTGAACGAGAAGACTATGAACTTCAGAACTGCAGTTTCTTTTTGCACTATAGATTGGTATCTATTGTTGCAGATGTTCATATCAAGTTAGAAGGATGAAAGTGAAGTAAAGAATAGAGCAATAAGAAACTAAAGAATATAATGTAGGTTACCAGTGTTGACATAGCAAATGATAGACACTGAATGCACTCGTCCAGTTTTGCTAATCCATTTGCCCTTAGTACTTTAGCCTTCTCAATGAGAATTCGGGATTTGCTTAAATGCATGTCCTTTGTAAGATATACCTCTTCTAGAAGGTGACTGATTATTCTCATTCTCATTCTGAGACTGTAGTGTGGATTCAAATAACTGTTTTCATCATATGCAAGAAGCTCCTAAGAATATCACAAAAAGGCATATTACCCGAAGCCATCAAGTTAAAAGGTGAATACAGAAAAGAGCTAAGGAGATTAGCGTGGGATCTTGGTGAAGAATAGATAACCTCTTCCAATAGTTTCCCAATCATACTCGTCGAAAATCCATTAGGATATGACAGCAAGGAAATCAACGTTGTCCCAGCCTCAATATCTGCATCTTTTGACAGCATACATTGTATCTGAAAAATAGGTCATGATAAGACAGGAATTGTATCAAAAATATGCAAAGGCTTCAGGACTAATTACTGGTTACCTTTACCCACGTCTTCACCAAAGACACAGGGTTTGGTATAGTAGCAACCAAATTTCCAGCAGCAGACCAGCATTTAAGACTCTCAGCCACAATTTCATTAATGCTGCAATTACCTTCTTGATTTAGTCTCATGAGAGAAGCAGTTTTTTCAGATGCCTCCATCACAAAATCTGTTATTGCGCTTGCTGACATATCAACATCATCAGACATATGTGATGCATGCACATGCATCTTGCAAATATCGACAACATGCTTCCATAGAGCTTTGCAGGATAAATTTAGAGCTTTTTTAGCCTGCACAAAGCAATGTGTTACTGTTAGCTTCAAGATGGCAAGCATGAGCAAAACCAGCCCAGCTGAAAAAACAGGAACATGATCGCGTGATTAGCAGAGAGGGGGAATGCCCTTCATGCCATGAAGTTTGTAAATAAGCATTTGCATTGCGTCTTCACACTCCAAAGTGATAAACCCGACAAATAAGACATTATCCCAGTGGAGACAACAAGAAGGGCTTCAAGGTCCCAAGTTAATCAGTCAACTACTCATGCAACAGACTAATAAAGGAGCAAAAAAACAATTATACTTAATAAAGCCCTTTATCATATCGTATCACTAGCATTAAAATTTAGACAGAGGCTCCCCGACAATGGGCTTCAGGAAGAGCCACCGTCGTACAGTTGCATTGCCACATCAGGATGCATTTTTCCCTAAATCAAGTCAGTTTTAGTCTTTTTATCACAGAATTCACGCTTTCCTTCGTCAGAACTCAGATATTCATACCTCCTTCAACCATTTTCTACGTTGCAGAAGTGCAGCTACGTTGTTAAGAGAAGCATACAGGTACTTTAGCCTCTTTACTGGAGGAGAGTCAGTTGAAATAACCGTTTTTATCAGCAGAGTGCTTTCCTGCAAACATATGGAATTGAGAATTTGAGAATGCAAACTGAAAAACAGTATTTTTATCTAAATTGAAGTCCATTCCTACAACTTTCTGATAAAACCAGAACCTTTAGTTTTTGCTTGGTTCTAAATGCAAGCATCAGATTAGCCACAACAATAGTAGATATCAGCCTCTGATTGTCTCCACATGTCTCTCCCTCCTTTTCAGTAGCACTACATCAATAAGGACATTAAACTATTTATATGATGTTTGTAGCTCCAGAGTGCAAAGGAGTCCAAGAAAGCTGCCCGCAAAGGTGATTAACTCTGTTCAGATATACTATACGGGAAAGCATTGGGAAAAAATAGGTACCTGTTACTTTCAAAAGAAATATGAAAAACGAGATGAAAGGCATCATGGATGCAAGCCAACTCATCCCAACAGCATGAACACTCTGTCTCAGGGAATATCTGATTCCTGTTGGAATACATGGATTCACCAAGTGACTGACACAGGAATTTGAGAGCTTCCGAGTAAGATGATGATAATGCAAATCTTTTCGTGTGCGTATTGTGCTCTCTGCTATCAAGGTTGAAATTGTCTTTGTATAAACTAATAGAAGCAGCAATGAGTTGAAGCAGTTCCTTGTCATTGAGCAGAACTTGAAGAACAGGTCGAGCTGAAGAACGGCTGTGTGCATCATTGTTTTCACCTTTCAAGTGATAACGTAATGGGCATACTAGCAGCCCAATCCCATAAAGCCTTAAGATGTAACTGATGAATGGAGGATCCTTTAAAAAAATGCAGTAAATCTTGTCAATTGAGGAAAACGAAGTCAGTTTTTACCAAAGACAGCATCTAGATTTAGAAACATAAAAGTTTGAAGCAGAAAACAAGTACCTTCAGTAAAGCACCTCCTAGTTCTCGCAGGTGTTCCGCAACTTGATCACATAAACTCACTGTAGCATTTTGAAATTTATTTGCACAATAATGCACAAGCTGCAGAAATATAGTTGCTTGTTCCGTTCCAAACTGCCAAATTGAACAATTAGGATTAACTGACATATATGATTATTAGAAGACACAAAAGATAGACACCATTCACCAATCTATTTCGCAGCCAATCAAGACACAGGATGTATGCAACGTAGTATTGGCAGAACGGATAAACAAAGTTTTGGATTCCAGTTAGAAAGAGAAGTCTTGATGTAAGAAAGAGTTACCCAATCTATTTTCTTTTCTTAAAGAAAGTATTGGTAAGAGGAACCTTATGGCTGTAGTAAGAATGGAAAGAGTATGCTCCACCAATATGAATTTGATTTATAAGAAGTATCAGCAGAACTGAGTGTTACAATCTATATTTGAAAGAAATTATTAAATTGAGATGTGAGGAATATTTGGAGCCTATGAAATCAGAAGTTTGCAAAGACTAATACTCAGTCCTCAATAAATTCTATGCCTTTTACCGATCAACTGAACCACATCCGTACATCGCCTTCAATAAGTTTAGCATGCAAACATGTCAAAGAAAAAATGATTATGAAGATGTGAAAAAAATGACGAAGAAAAACAATTTTGTTTATAAGTGCTATTACTCCAAATGCTTCAGATATTGCAGATTGGTGATTCATCCAGCATACCTCGTTAATAATAATGTCATTTGGTTCGAATAATTCCAATTTGCAAATGGCGGCTAAAATTGCAAATAGCTAAATCAACACTCAACAGCTACATTCGAAATTATTATATAGCTGTACCCTTTTTCGAAATACTTCATTTAGCAACTTTCAGGCTACGGATTTCACCTCTATAATATTGCAAAATAGTTTTAGAGGACCAACATGACACTATGGGAATGATATTCCAGAATAGATTCAAATTATTATGTTTCCCTTGCCAGAACAAATCCATAGCACTCATGTGCAGAAGTTGACAGATCCCAAATGCCCAAGAATGCAATTAAATAAGTTAATTCAGCTGTCACGATATAGGAGCAATAGAAACCATAGACTGAGTTACCTTGCTCTCATCAGCCATAAAATCTAATACATGTTTTAACACAGCAAATATGGTACTCTGAGGTATAACATCTCTCTGAGAATATATTGATGAACAAATCTTTAGTGCAACCTGTGATCAAAGAAAGAGAACAGGTAGACGAATGAGAACAGTAATAATTCAGGTCGTAGAGTCCGGACAAATTTAAGTCTCATGTAATCCTTTACCTTGTATATTTGATCTTGAGCATTTGATTTCTTGTACTCTTTAAAGGTAAGCAGAGAGAAATCACGTATCAAATTGACATGGAAAGATTTAATCTCAGATACCAAAAACAGGCTAACTATTTGCAAATACGTCTTCAAGAAATGGTGCAATTTCTTGTAGTTTTCTGCGTCCAATATCCTGATTGTCAGCATCAATCCAATTAGCTCGGGACTTCAATGATCTGAAGTCAAATGCTACTCATGCCGAATATCTCATTTAAAATATCAATTGGAACAGGAGTTAAGCATTTTCACTACAGTATATGCATGCGTAAGTTCTTTAAAGAAAGAATTCAAACATATGTGCTGCAATCAGAGAACATAGTCGTACTTGAACCAAGGTTCCGATTCTTTAACCAAAGAAATGACTGTCCAATAATCAGCATCCATGTTACTCCTCCTCTTGGAAACGCACTTCACCAGTGTCACGACCACTTCCAATACTATTGCCGCAGCTTCGGCATCCACATTATCTTCGATCAATTCAGGAACTAGAGTCGCCTTTTCTTTTCTTAGGTTACTCTTCGCCCCAACTCCAAATATCGCATTTAAGTTACGGAGCAAAAGAAACCCCTCGGCTTCCGCCTCTCCGTACAACCCCCAGTGCTCCAAAGAGTGCATAAGATTAATCCTCTGCACTTGGACTGAATGAGGTTTTCCTGCAAGCTCTGGTGCAATTACATCGAGACAGTCGAGGCAGAGACGGTAAACATCAAACAGCTCGAGAGCAGAATCTCGTGGGATTTTAGGTGACCCAGATAGGCGCTTAGGGAGGAGAGTCAGTGACTTGTGTATGAAGGGTAAAAACTGCTTGGCAAGGGGGCGTATGGCATTTTCTTGGGGGTTTGATTTTGAAGACTTGGCCGGCTTTTTGGCAGCGGCGTGGGGGTGGGGGCCTTTGGAAAAAGGGATGAAAGACTGGAGATGAACGGTGAAAAGATGGTGTATGCCGGTAAGTTCATCAGAGGATTCAAGCTTAGAGAGAATACTAAACTCCGACGTGGATTGGCCGTCCATCGCGCCAGCGTTTGCCGGCGAAGTGAATTGTTTGGGGGTGTGGGCGGGAAGGACTGACGGTGGCCCGTATGTGTTTCGATCACGGAAACGTGCTTTTGTTTGCAATTCTAGGAGTCGCGTTTTTTTTTCATCCCAATCTCTTTCTCATCGACCTCAAAACCGGCTCCTTCATTCTCAACATTGAGGTCAAATCCTGTTTTTCTCCCTTTTTTATCGATACATATTATATATCACATAAATTTACTTTTTTTGCTATTATTTATCATCTATATTTTTTATTTCTTATCTATCCTCCTCATTCCACAATTATAAAAGAAAATTTTTATCCCTACAATTTTATTATTATTATTTTATAATTTATTTTATTATACTTTTTTGTTAAATATTAATTAAATAATAAACATGTGTATGAAATCTAGAATATATATATCTAAAATTTATATATTATTTTGTATATTAGTATTAATTTATGTGTATTAAAATTTAAAATATATATATCTAAAATCTAAATTAATATTTTTATTATGGGGAAGGAAAGTGACACCTTCCTCCATTTCTTTTCCATGGACATTTCAATGAGGTGTTCATGAAGAAGGGAAATTTCCACCCACATTTTACTACCTGCCACCAGAAGAAGGCTTTGGAGGAGAGGATTCCTCCCCTTTGAGGAAAGCCTAAGGGATTCGGAAAATTTTCTTTTCCGATCACAAAAAATGACCCAATTTTTTAAAATGCCACTTACCGGTTATCCAAAAATCGGTAAGAGCAATCGGTCTTTCAAACACCAATATCTTAAAACACCGGTCTCCCAAAGTCCAACCGTGATTAAAATTCTTTGGACTGTGCTAGAAACAAAGGGAAAAAAAAAGCATCCATCGAACTGGAATCGAAGAACAGCAAACTGGGTGGATCAGCATATGTTAGGAGTTTTGCTGTTCTTCATTGTTCGCACTGCACAATTTGAAAACAAATGGGCAAAAACTGCTACCTATTTGACTCGAAAAACTGATAACCACGTCAGCGGCGGATCGAGGAAGAGTGAACTGGTCTACAAGATCGAAGGCTCCTACTCCTTGGATTTTTTTTGAGTGGAAGTTAAGTTGGCCAGTTGGGTATGGTTCGTGGTTGGTTTGGTCGCAATCTGAAACTAGGTAGCACAAGTGCGGGTGCGGATACGATACGTATCCGATACGGGTGCGAGATTTTTTGAAAAATATAGGATACGGGTGCTAGGCTATATATATAAATATTAAAAATATAAGGACTAAATTGTAAATATAAAAAAAATTTATAGAAAGAAATATAAATACAATAATATAA
>JAOYMZ010024638.1:0-17693 GCA_025802335.1 Pinguicula primuliflora | reverse complement strand
CCATCGGGGAGTCCGATGGAGCGGCCGGAATCGAGAATGTTCTT
The DNA here is from genome assembly GCA_025802335.1 of Pinguicula primuliflora. Classification (NCBI taxonomy): domain Eukaryota; kingdom Viridiplantae; phylum Streptophyta; class Magnoliopsida; order Lamiales; family Lentibulariaceae; genus Pinguicula; species Pinguicula primuliflora. The sequence goes on along the minus strand of JAOYMZ010024638.1, from coordinate 17,649 downwards.
CAAACCCTTGTGTCCCCTGTTGTACCAGTCGCCTAGGAGAACGGAAAATTCATCGGCCGGTGAGTCGAATGGGACGGGGATGAGGTTACGGCTGTGGATCTGGAGCATGCCCATGCCTCCGGCGGCGCGTTGGAGGCCGGTGGTGGGGAAGTAGAAGAAACTGCCAATCTGGTCCTTGACCTTTATTCCGGAAAGGTATAAGTTAGAGTAATCCACTTAAAAAAAATATCAGAAATTTATATGCAATTGAAATTGACGAAATTTTTTTGGGTGAGTTATATAGTTTTAGGCCTTTCGATTTGCAACATAAGTTCATGAGTTACCAACAATCTCTGTGTAGTAACATTCCAAAATGGATAACAAAACAAAATTTTAAAATGTGGTGCAATCAATCATATTGCAATCATATTATAACTTGAGTCACATGCGCATATGAAATCCGAGGTCATAGAATATTGACCAAACATAATAATTTATTGAAGTTGCTACTCTGCCAACGATCCAAACCTGGAATTTGTATGTGTAGTTGGTTCCCGGCAGAATCGGGCACATGGTTCCGGGGGTTCCGTCCTGCCACGAGTTCTTCCTCTGTTGTATTCCGGCCCATGTTAGCAACAGCGGCTCATCTAGATGATTGTATACATTGACGACAATGTTATTGTTTGAAGTGCAGTTGATCTTCGGGCCAGGGAACTGTCCATTAATGAGGATACCCTGCATGGGAACTCCAAGAGGAGAAATGGTGCCATATGTGACCTTCCATTCAAAGAAGAGGTATGGATCCTCTGCAATAGCAAAACCAATGAGACATATACAGATCTGGAGGAAGATCATCCCCTTATTAGACTCCATTATGGAATTGGAAGAGTTCTTTTTGTTTTGATTTTTTCCTAAATTTATTATTTTTATTTTTTTGAAATGGGAAGAAGAAGATGAGGAAAGGGGAAGAGAAGATCTTCTCCTTCCGCTTGCAGTACTTTTTTTTTTCAAATGAAGATGAAATGGGGATTTATAGAGGAAGGTTTAGGTTTGTGGTGTTTGTATACATCCATGCAATGCTTTGTTGCTTCCGGGATTTCCTCCTTGATCAATAATTCTTTGGAAAATTGATCCGCTCTTCGTGGGCGTTCTCCTGCATGATCGTTTGTGTGGTAGGAAGGATGGTTGGGAATACTTTTGGAGTCTTCAGTCTTGCATGAAAAATAGTAGATGTGTCTTGTTGTTGCATTGAATATAAATATAATTTTTCAATTTTGGTTATTGCAATTGTCAGTCCGTATTTATAATTTTGGTTATTGCAATATATAGAAATCCCAAAAAAAATCAATAGAAATCCTATATATAATACAAGAGATCAAAAGTCCTTATGTGGTTCCGATAATTTTATCGTTAATAATTTTGCTAGCATTTTTTTCTTTCAAAATTAAATAATTATTTATTAGGATTTTAGCAATTCATAAATGGCCAAAACAATGTCAAAATATGTGATCTTTAGGCTGTCTGCAAGGGTAGGAAAATTTCCCTACCCTTGCTCCACATTGTCCACTTTTCGTGGACAACACTGTTAGGATCTAATTAATGGGTTGGTTAAGCCATCAAGTCATCACTATACACAAAGCTCAAGGAATTGGTGCAAAACTAAAGACAATTGAAGAGGAAGAGTTATGATTATATGTTTGGGTTTACTTTATTGTTGTCTTTAATTCTCATGTTTGAGTTGTATCAACCTTTATATAAAGAGGTGATTTTGTAAGACTCATTTCTAATCCAAGTTTATGAATGAAGTATCTCTTTTGAGTCACAAAGGTGGTGTACTCCCTTAGGGTTATAGGTAGTGTCCTCCCTTAGAGTTCACTAGGTTTGTTCTCCCCAATTGAATTCAACTGTATCCGATCCTTTTCTACTCGATAAAATTCGGGATCGTAACAACTTGGTATCAGAGTGTACGAGTAAAAACTAAAAAGCTATTGCATATTCCTCACACCAAGCATATCAACAATCGCCAAGAGAGGACTATCCCAGGGAGTTTAACTACTTCACCCCCTCCCAAGAGCAAGCTTGGAGAAGAGCTGCAAATTACTCTCAATCCCGAAGGGCTGGACCATCTATCAGCAAGCAGGAAGTGAAGATCACCAAGCCATCAACAACTAAAGCTGACGAGTTCAGGGCAGAAGTTCTCGAAAATCAAAGGAAGATAGGCCCACGCGGAACATATAAAAACTCTCGGGGAGAAGTTTCTGGCCATGTTGGAATCGATGTCTATCAAACTGATTGAAGCAAAAGAGCACGACAAAGAACAAAGTTCTGCTGAACAGGATGATTCCGTCGAACGAAGTCCCACTGAAATTGAAGTAAATAAAGAAGTGAAGCTATCTCCTGAGCACTCTCTCGTGGGATCAACCAAAGCCAGTCTCCCGAAGGCAACACCTGTCCTCGCAACTCTTTAACGGAGTTACGAGATGCAACCTCAGTTCATTTCCAAACCATTGGCGGGGAGTGCCAAAAGCTCAGATTCACAGATTCCATCACTTACGGACTTTATTAGTAACCCACTGACCAAGGGCATGCCACCAGGAGCTGGGAGTTCGGAGAATAGTGTAGTTTCCAAGAAGCAAGTTGCTGCAGAAAAATCACCAGCTCTCCATGGTAGAGACACCCGACACCAACAACCCTGGCACTGGAAAGAGCCAGGGCACGCCGACAAGGACATCCTAAGCTGGTCGAAGTCTCAGTCCCGAGCCACGGTTAGTAGGGCTGTCAAAATTAGTGGTTATTCAGAAAAATCATACGTACTAGTCATAGCAAAGGGGGATCGAGTGGAGGAATCAAATATAAGGGGAAGCATGAATAAAAATCTTGAAAGGATTGCTGTGTTGAGAAAATGTGACTTTTAGGGATAAGGAAAGATTTGGGTGATCTCACCTAAAACTACCCAAACCTTTTCTTATCCCATGATCTTTGGGTAGTGGGGGTGTATAGGAGACCATGATGTAAACTCTATAAATATATGTGCAAAGTGAAAAGGAAAAACAAGAAAGAAAAAATGCGAAGGAATCTCTCTCGTGGAGTAGGAAATTATCGAACCATGTATTAATCTTCGTGTTCTTATCTTTAATTCATACACAAAATCACTACAATCACCAATCCAATATGGTATCAGAGCAGGTTTGAAGACTGCATCCTCATGTACCGAAGGACTGTAAAACCATGGAAAAGGAGAAAGCAAACAGAAGTACAACAATATGTGAATCAAGAGATAGCAAAATTCATCGAGTCTCAGACGGAGACGAAATCATCCAAAGAGAATGAAGATTCAAATGTCATCATCGACATTAAGCTCAACCACAATAACTATGTTTTGTGGGCTCGCAAAATTGAACTGGCCATCATCTCCAAGGACCGCATGGAATATATCACCGGCGAAGCCAATGAGCCACAGAAGGACAGCCCAGGTTATAAAGAATGGCGGAAACAAGATACCCAGGTCTTCCAATGGATCACAAAGTCCATCGACCGGCGACTTGTCGACCAATTCATTTACTACCCGAACTCCTTTGAATTATGGAAGATCCTTGCACGAACCTTTAATACAGACGAAGATAGTTTGTAGATCTTCGACCTAATAACGAAGGCCGACAGGATCATAAAAGGGACATCACAACTTGAGGAGTATTACTCCTCGTGCAACTCATTGTGGACCAAAATTGACAGACGACGGCCGAATCCCATGAAATGCATCACCAACATCGACAGATACAACCAGATTCAGGCAGAACATTGTCTGTTCAAGTTTCTTGCCGGACTGAATTCAGCATATGAGGTGATTATTCGTGATATACTCAAAAAACTCCCTTACCCTCAGTAGATGCAACCTACGCAACGGTACGTCGGGAGGCTGTGTGTGCTCAAATCTGGAAATCGAATGGCGCACCCTCCAGTGGACTGCACATCTCATCACCGGGCAAAATTGGGACAGGATTGGCAGTGTACGGACTTGGAGCGACGGAGGTGGGCCATCATCTCGAAAATCCGACACCAACTCCAACACTTAATCGTCGGTCTGAAGTCACAACCCAAGTCGAAAATTCATCATATCGGCGACCCTACTGTGAATACTGCCAGATCCCTGGACACTGAGGGCGAATTGTTTCAAACTGAACAGGTACTAGGGTTTCAACCAAGGAGGTCGTAGAGGCGGATGCACGGCATACAGAAGGCGAGGTGGCCGGGCCGCCATCACAGACGGCAGTCACAATCCACCGGAGGAGGAGTTTTCTAAGGAAATCGCGACTGCGAATCTCGACAGAGGAAGGATTGGGAGAGACGAGATCCGAATCGAGATGGTGGACACCCGTCTCCATGACCCACCGATGAACTGAGGTATATATAGAAGTGTTTCGAGTGTGAAAGGACATAAATGCCCTCAAAATGTTTTGTCTGCCAAGTTTTTTCCACAGGAGTGTTTCGGTCTTTTAGAGGAAGAGCAGGTTGGGCTGAAATTAGGCGAATTGGTCCAGGAAGGGAAAATAAGGAAGCGGCCCAAATTGCAAAAAAAGAGAGAAATATTAAGTGCAGGCCGGAAATTGGAGACATTGGGTCGTGAAAAAATTTCAGCAGCGGCCCAGGTTGTGAAAAAGGGGAATTCTGGCCCGACAAAAGATTTTAAATGAATTTTCAATTGTGGGGCCACCGATACTATTACTTTTGATGTATCTAACATTATTGAATCGCAAAAAACACAGAAAAAGGTGGTTCAGATAGCAAGTGGTACTTTTGCGCCAGTTAAGAGTGCGAGCGTGATTGAAATTTCTCCTTCTTTGAGACTATCGAAGTGTCTTTATGTCTCATCCTTATCATACAAGCTGCTTATAATTAGCCATATTTCGAGAGAGTTGAATTGCATTGTAATGATGTACTCTAACTTTTATATTTTACACAACATCCGTACGAAAAAAATAATTGGGCGTGGAACTGAACGGGATGGATAGTACTATGTTGATGAAGTCGCTTCGGAAGGACGGACACTCCTCACTCGTGGTTCACCAGATCCTCAAAATTGGTTGTGACATTGTCTTCTAGGTCACCCATTACAATCATATCTTCGTCGATTATTTCCTAAGCTTTCTAGTTTTCCCTTTAATTGTGAAATTTGCATTCTGGCGAAAAGCTATAGCCAACCCTTTGTGTCGAAACATGTTCGTGTTCAGACAATGTTTTCGTTGATTTATTCTGATGTTTGGGGGCCATCCCCTGTTATTGGGGACAGTGCCTTAGATATTTTGTGCTCTTTATCGATGATTGCACTCGTATGACATGGGTCTATTTTTAAAAAAATAAGTCGGAGGTTTATGATAAATTTGTTCAGTTCTCCAACATGATTCTCACTCAGTTCGAAGCCAAAATCCATACACCCCGATTTGATAATGGAGTGAATTTGTCAATCACCTCATGAAAAAATTTTGTGTCGAAAAGGGGGTACTGCACCAAACCTCGTGCCCTTATTCTCCTCAACAAAATGGGTTTGCTGAAAGAAAAAATCAATTTCTTCTTTAAATTACCCGTGCATTGATGATTGAGTCACATGTCTCGTCAAGTTTCTGGCCTGAAGCAGTAGCCACCTCTATATATATAGCCAATAGGTTACCAACAAAAATCTTAAAATTCCAAACCCCTATAAACTTGTCTGATTTTACCCAGATTCTACCCTCCTTGTCTCTAACTCCTCGTGTGTTTGGCTGTTCTATTTATGTGCATATCCCTAAGAGTTATCGTACTAAATTTGATGTATGTGCTGATAAGTGTGTATTTGTCGGGTATGGGGTACTTCAGAAAAGCTATCGATGTTTTAATCCTCGAATAGGGTGCCTTAAACTACTATGGATTGTAACTTTGTTGAGACGGAGTACTACTATGTATCCCAATCAAGGGGTCAAGGGGAAAATATAGCGACAGAACACGACCCTCTTGATTGGCTTGTGTTCTCTCCCTCATTAGAGCCACCACAGCCAACTCATGCGCCTCATGCGCCTAGCCCAGATTCGTGTCATAGTGCTCTGGCGTCCCTGACGTCCCATGTGCCTCACGCACAAGCCGGACTGTCTCCTACAGTGACTCATGTGTCTCATACATGAGACCCGCCTCACGAGAGAAGGAGACCACCTTCAGAGGTTCACGACATCGACATAGTACATCCAGACCGAGAGGCGACACTTCCTCCAGCTTCTTCTATGGATGTTCAGGTAAGTACACTTTCTCTGGAGATTTCTTCTCTAGATTCTGTTCTAGATTCTGCTGTTGATTATGATGCAGGGAGCCCAGAGATACCCAGGTACACTCTACCCCCTCGGTCCACTAGGGGTGTGAAGCCAAAAAAGTACTCTCTGAATCATTGTCCAAGAACTCAGAGGTACCCCGTGGCTGGTCTGGTCAGGGAGAGCTTGACTGAGACTGCACGAGCCTTCACTACAACTATATATACTGATGATGTACCTCGGAATGAAAATGAAGTTATGGAGAGTCCTGAATGGAAGGGTGCAATGGAAGAAGAAATGAGAGCTCTAATGAAAAACAAGACATGGGAGAAGTGTAGGCTATCTTTCGAAAAGAAATCAGTGGGATGTAGATGGGTCTATATGGTTAAAAGGAAAGCAGATGATTCAATCGAAAGATACAAGGCCCGTCTAGTTGCAAAAGGATATACACAGACTTATGGGATCGATTATTCTGAGACATTTTCTCTGATTGCCAAACTGGACGCTATTCGGATTCTATTCTCTATCGCAGCCAACCTAGATTGGCGTATGCAGCAATTCGACGTGAAGAATACTTTTCTTCATTGAAACTTGGATGAAGAGGTACATATGGAGGATCCACCGGGGTTCTCTGATGATTTCGCCCCCTGATGAAGTATGCAGATTGAAGAAGTCTCTTTATGGTTTGAAACAGTCACCTCAAACCTGGTTTGGTCATTTTATTGCGGCTATGAAGAAATACGTTTACCGTCAGAGCAATGTTGATCACACTCTCTTTTTGAAGCGCCGAGCTAAAGGAATCACTTGTCTTATTATATATGTAGATGATATGATTATTACAGGAGATGATGCAACCGAGATTGAGGGTTTAAGGGAGAATCTATTCAGAGAGTTTAAAATGAAGGACTTGGGAACACTTAAATACTTTCTTGGAATTGAGGTGTCTCGATCACGACAAGGCATCTAGATCTCCCAAAGGAAGTTGTAAGAATTTTGGGCACATGACCTAATTGCATATCTAACTATGTTATGTTTTATGTTTAAATTCACCAGTGCACGTCCCGAATATGATTAATAGCCGGATGATGTAAAATGTTATGAGTCTAAATCTTCGGATTTTATTATGACTCGATAGAATTATCAATCGGATTATGTGTAACATGACTTGGAGGTTGAAATTCGTATGCTTGGAATACATCACATTTAACCTCAATCCTCGGTTTTTCGGTTCACTAGATTGGTTCTTTTGTCTTCTGGGCCTGATCCCGTTCATGGGCCTGTTTTAGTTTGGCCCATTTCCTTTTTCTTTCTCCTGATGTGTTTTGTCCGAATTATTATACAACTCCTAATTGTTTGGCCCAAACTTCAGCCCATCTATACATGTGTTTTGTCCTATATCTTCTTTTCATTTGTCTCAGCCCAATTCACTCTTAAGCCCACATCTCCCTCATTTCTTCCGAACCTTCTAGACAGGGATATATATATTCAATACCTAACGTTTTTTCGATACAATTTTTTCACTTTCATCTCTCACTTTCTCTCTCATGCCGTTGTATCTCTTTTTGGCAAACCCTAACTCCCATACACTCCGGTCGATTTTGGCTCATCTACACCGCTTTCTTCACTGGATCTGTGATCCTCTCCTCGTATACTCTCTTTTGAACCGATTAGTTGAGACTTTCCGAGTCGCTGGCGAGTTGTTATTCCGAGCTCGAGACTGACAGCTGAGATTCCGAACTGTTCTTGAATTCTATATTGTGTTTTTGCGATGGATCAACGCTATTACAAAATAGGAGTTTTATTACATTCTGTTTTGTTGAATCCCAAAGTTTTACTTTCGGATTATCTCTGATTTCTACGGATACTAACTACTTCTTTGTGGTTTCGCAGGATTTGAGCAAGTTCCTGTAACCTACAAGTGGTATCATAGCGAGATTACCGCTCAAACCGTTTAAATCGGTTGAAATTGACTCTGCATGTGTGTTAATCGTTCAGATCTGAGCGATTAACTGGTGGATCTGGAATTTGATCGGTTGATTTTCATTATTACTCTGAAATTCAGTATCATTCTGAATTGTGATACATTCTGTCGATTATTGTGAGATATGTTATCTGACTGGAGTTCTGCATACACTGTTGAGATTACTACTGAAATTACTGTGAAATCGCTGTCTATTGAGGGTTGCATGCATTACTGCTCTCTAGATCTGTGATTCGCATGCGGTATTGTCAGATCTGTTGTTAAACTGGTCTTGCGATATCGAACTATTTGGCTCTCTCGTCGTACATTACTGAAATTGAGTTGCATGTGTAGTTAGCCTACATTCTGTCACTGAAAAATCTGTGATTATCTGCTCGATTTTTTGAAAAACATCTTGTTTTCAGAAACTGGTACATTCTATTGAAAATCCTTGAAACTGTGATTTTTTTTAAACGGTTTTCAAAGATTTTGGTTACAAAACATTTTCGCTGTGCTTAATTCAAATTCTGTTTGGATTATTCTGAAAAATTTGTCTGCTGACTGTTTTTGACACTATCTGTGATATTTTGATATTGGCTGCTATCTATCCATACACTGCCTATTGGTACTGTTGCTTACTGAAGAACATGGAAGCAAGAAAAATCCGAGAAAAGAAAAAATAAAACAAAAAGAGAAAAACAGGGAAGGAAAACTAGCCTCCAGACAACAGACCTTCTCCAAATTAATTTTTGGACTGGAGCCTATACACATGACTCCTAGTAAGTCTCCTGTTAGCTCTTTCTGCATCCTTAACGTGGGCCTGTGAGCCTGAGGTGGGCCTGTGTGCCAGAGGTGTTTATTTACTGCTTTGGCTTGTGAGCCATATCTGAAACTGTTTGGCCTGTGAGTATATCTGATTATTGCTTTGGCCCGTGAGCCCTGTCTATTACTGTTTTTGAGTGATAACTAGGGGTCTAGAGAGGAGCCCTATGAAGAGAACCCTTTGAGGATCTATGTGGGTACGTCCCTTGCTTGCAAATAGAGTCCTGATTAGGCTGCCTTTACAGTTTCTGACTGTTGAACTCTGAAAAAGTTATAAGGCTGAAATAAGCCCTAATCTGAATCTACTCTTGTCTACTCCTTGTGAGTACCTGAAACGCTCTGCACATGAATACTGTTATCTGTGACATTGCTGTGTTTGTGATCACTGAATATGACTACCCTAGTTGAAATTGCACAGTTTGATGGGAAGGGTGATTTTGTTACATGGGCTAGACGCATGAAATCTGTTCTGTCACATTATAAAGTACATGGTGCTTTGAAACCTATTAAAGACTGGCCAGAAACACTTACCTCTAAGGCAGATAAAATTAGAGAAGAGGCTTTGAACTTGTTGATTTTAAACTTGTCTGATTCTGTTATTCGAAAATTAGATGGGTCAGAAGATCCCATAGAAATTTGGGAAAAGTTGCATGAGTTCTTTGTTTCTAAAGCACCTGCCAATCTGATGCTAATTAAATAAGACTGTTTTCATTTAAAATGGATTCTAAAAAGACTATTGAAGAAAATCTTAATGAGTTCTTTAAACTGTCTCAACTTTTAAAAGGAAGTCAGCATGCTTTAAATGAAGGGTCACTTGCTATGCTTTTGTTAAATTCTGTGAATGATGATTTCATAGTTGTTAAAAATGCACTTTAATACTCTGGTTGTGTACCCAAGTTAGAAGTGATCATCAGTGGGTTAAAGTCTAGGGAACTTGAACTTAAGAATTCAAAACGTGTTTTAAGTGTTCTCTTTGCTAAAGAAAAGTCTAGAGAAGAGTCTGGAAATCCTAGACAGTTTGTCTCTAAGTCTGAAAATTAGAATCACAGAAATAACTCAAATAAGTCTTCAAACTCTAACAACAATAGGAATTTTTAGAACTCTCAACGTGACAGAAACTCTGATTTTAATGGTTTTAGGAATTTTCAGAACAATAATAGGGGTCAAAACTCAAATCAACCAAGGTGCAATTTTTGTAACAAACGTGGACATGTGTTGAGTAACTGTTACACCTATAATAGGGCCTTGAAATTCCAGCAGGAACAGTTGAGTAACTTGAATGTCAGTAGGGGTTTTGAACAGAATAACAGTTCCAACACTTTATTCGAATCAAAACAGCATAGGTAATTTTAGAAATGGAAATATAACTCCTCAAGTTACTTCAAACTCTGTTTTAGGTCACAATGTCAATCAAACCAGCAATGTTAATATGTCTATGTTTCAAAATGCTCAGAGTCAAAACATAAACAACCTAGGACAGAATAATGCTTTGTCTACTGTCTCAAATGGTCAAGTTGTGTATGATTCTGTTTTTCTTGTAGCTGATGACTTCATGCTTAAGGATAAAACAGAAACCTTGCCTGAAATTGATTCTGGAAATGACAATCAAGATCTAGATGATTTCATGTCAAAATGTGATAGGTTCAGTGAATTTATTTCAGCGCAAGATTATGTGATTGATCAAACTGTTTTAGATTTTGAAAAAACAGTGACTGTTTTTGAAAAAACAGAGTTAGGAGAAGAAACTGAAACTGTTTTTGAAAATGAAAAGGCCGTTGACTTTGTTCTAAATGTGCTGATTTTGCAATTCTAAGTGAATGGGTACTTGACTCTGGTTGCACTTATCACATGTCACCACGCTTAGAATGGTTTGAATGCCTGGATAGAAGTAAGAATAGTCTAGCTATAATGGGTAATGACAATGCATGTAAAATTGAAGAGACTGGTTCTATCTGCCTGTTTTTAAATAATGGAACTAGAATCAAGTTATCAAATGTGAGATACATACCTGATTTGAAAAGGAATTTGATTTCTCTAGGAATGCTAGAAGAGAATGGATGTTATTATATTTCAAAGAATGGAATGCTTATTGTTTTCAAGCATGGTAGTGTTGTTTTGACTGGTTCTAGGAGGAACATGTTTTACTATTTAAATGGCAAAACCGAATGTGCTAAATGTTTCTGATTTTAGTTTAGCAAATCTGTGGCATCTAAGGCTAGGACATATGAATGAGAAAAATTTAAATAGACTTCACTCTAAAGGTTTATTAGGTAAACAGAAGTTGGGTGATCTTGATTTTTGTGAGTCTTGTGTGTTTGGCAAACAGGATAGAGTCAAATTTCCCAAATGTGTACATACATCTAATCAATGCTTGGATTATGTACACTATGACTTGTGGGGGGCCCTTCTGAGCCCACACATGACGGAGAGAGATATTACCTGTACATTATTGATGATTTTAGTAGGAAAGTTTGGGTTTTTCTGTTGAAAATTAAAGATGAGACCTTTTCTTGTTTTAAAAATGGGAAAACTTTGATTGAAAATCAGAAAGGAAATAAGATAAAGTATCTTAGAACTGATAATGGTTTGGAGTTTTGCAATTATGCATTTGATGGTTTCTGCACTTTGCATGACATCACTAGGCACCACACTGTTAGGTACACTCCTCAACAGAATAGTGTGACTAAAAGAATGAATAGGACACTGTTAGAAAGGGTCAGATGCATGCTTTCTACTTCTGGACTGTCAAAACATTTTTGGGGTGAAGCTTTACATACTGCTGCTTTCTTGATTAATAGGAGTCCTTCTAGGGCCATTGGGAATGACTGTCCTGAATTTATCTGGTATGACACTTATGTTAAATTGGAAAATCTGAAAATATTTGACTGTGCAACATATATGCATAATAAGTTAGGGAAACTTGATCCTAGGTCAGTTAAATGTATCTTTTTGGGTTATTAAGAAGGGGTTAAAGATTTAAGATTGTGGAATAAGTCGGTGCCTGGTATGAAAGTCATTATTAGTATGGATGTTATATTTAATGAAAGTGATTTTCCTTGCCAGATTAAAAATTCAGATGCTGTATTACCTGCTAAGTCAGATTCTGAACCTAAAATAATGGTTTTTGAATAGGAAAGCTTATCTTTTGTCACTGTTGAGGTGGAGCCTCAACCGCATCCACCTATTAAGGTGGAGGTTGAGGCTAGAGATTCTGCTAAAGAATCTGACCTCCCTCAAACAGAAACTGGTGTTGAAAATATGAATAATTCCCTTGAAACTACATCAAAAACAGAGTCTCAACCTTCTATGCCTTTATCTGTTCAATCTGATAAACCTTGTTTAAATGATTACCAACTGGTTTGAGATAGAGAAAGAAGGAAGATAAGACCTAATCCGAAATATGCAAATTTTGCTGAGATTATTGATTATGCTTTTACAGTTGGTCAACAAATTTTATATCATGAACCTGAAACCTTATTTGATGCTATAAACTGCTCAGATTCTGATAAATGGATAGTTGCTATGAATGATGAAATTGATTCTTTAAATCAAAATGCAACTTGGATTCTGGTTCCTAAACCTGGAGATAGGAAGTTTGTTGGTTGTAAATGGATTTTTAGATGTAAAGAGGGCAACACTGAATATGAATCTGTTAGGTATAAAGCAAGACTAGTTGCTAAAGGCTTTAGTCAACGTGAAGGAATTGATTTCAATGAAATTTTTGCTCCTGTTGTCAAATTCAAAACCATTCGTATTCTGCTCTCTTTGGTTGTTTGCTGTAACTTGGAATGTGATCAATTGGATTTTAAGACTGTTTTCCTATATGGTGAATTGGATGAAGAAATTTTTATGCAACAGCGTCTAGGTTATATTGATAAGTCCAAACCCGATTATGTTTGCTCTAAAAAAGTCTTTATATGGCCTTAAACAAGCACCTAGATAATGGTATAAACGTTTTGATTCATTCATAATCAGTTTGGGTTTTGTTCGGAATCAGTTTGATAACTGCTTTTATTTTTTGAACAGTGAACATGCGACTGTCTACTTGTTGTTATATGTGGATGACATGCTAGTCATTAGTGAATCCAGAGTTGAGATTGACAATTTAAAACAGAAATTGAAGTGTGAATTTGAAATGAAAGACTTAGGTGTAGCTAAGAAAATACTTGGTATGGAAATTTGAAGAAATAGAGTTTCTGATACTTTAAAGTTGCATCAGTGTGGTTATATTCGTAAAGTGCTGAATAAATTTGATTTTTCTGAAGTTAAATCAGTCTCTGCTCCTATTCCCTTACATTTTAAGGTTAGTAAGTCACATTGTCCTTCTTCACTTTCTGAAACTTTAGAAATGGAGAATGTGCCTTATTCGAATGTTTTAGGGTCACTTATGTATGTTATGGTCAGTACACGTCCTGATTTGTCATATGCAGTCTCTTTTTTAAGTCCTTTTATGTCCAATCCTGGTCTTAAACACTGGTCTGCTTTGAAATGGGTGCTTAGATATCTTCGGGGTACTTCTGATTTAGGACTTTTATTTAGGAAATACTCTGATCAAACTAGTTTATGTGGCTTTGTTGACTCTGATTATGCAGGAGACCTAGATTTTAAAAAATCTACTACATGTTATCAATTTCTATTAGGTGGAAAATGTATTAGTTGAAAACCCCAGTTACAACACACTGTTGGTTTAAGTACTACCGAATCAGAATATATTACGCTTGCTGATGCTTTTAAAGAATGTATGTGATTTCAAGGTTTACTTTCTGAATGTAAAATCTTGTCAGAAGTTGGAACTATATTCTGTGATAGTCAATCTGTGATTCACTTAGCAAGAAATCCTGTTTTTCATGAAAGAACTAAGCACATTGATGATTAAACTTCAATTCATTAGGGAGATAGTTGCTGATGGACATGTTTTACTTAAAAAAATTGATACAGACTTGAATCCTACTGATATGGGTACTAAAGTTGTAACAAATTTGAAATTTAAGTTCTGCATTGATAGACCAGGCATGAACACTGGTTTTTAAGTCTGGTCATTATGTCTACCTTCTGATGTGTTTTAAATTCTGCCTCAAACATGCATATTCATGCTCTGTTTCGTGTACAGTTTAATCTATATCATATAATTTGTTTATTTGTAGCCTCTGAGACTATCATATCTGCTACTTGGTGAGCTTCCTACCTAAGTGTTTTAATATGTTGCATATGTTTATGCAATTTGGTCATGTACCAAAAAATGTGGAGATTGTAAGAATTTTGAGCACATGACCTAATTGTATATCTAACAGTGTTATGTTTTATGTTTAAATTTACCCGTGCACGTTCCGAATATGATTAATAGCCGGATGATGTAAAATGTTATGAGTCTAAACCTTCGAGTTTTATTATGACTCGATAGAATTGTCAACCGGGTTATGTGTAACATGACTTGGAGGTTGAAATTCATATGCTTGGAATACATCTCAGTTAACCTCAATCCTCGATTTTTCAGTTCACTAGATTGGTTCTTTTGTCTTCTGGGCCTGATCCCGTCCGTGGGCCTGTTTTAGTTTGGCCCATTTCCTTTTTCTTTCTCCTGATGTGTTTTGTCCAAATTATTATACAACTCCTAATTGTTTGGCCCAAACTTCAGCCCATCTATACAAGTGTTTTGTCCTATATTTTCTTTTCATTTGTCTCAGCCCAATTCACTCTTAAGCCCACATCTTCCCCATTTCTTCCAAACCTTCCAGACAGGAATATATATTCAATACTTAACGTTTTTTCGATACAATTTTTCCACTTTCATCTCTCACTTTCTCTCTCACACCGCTGTATCTCTTTTCGGCAAATCCTAACTCCCGTACACTCCGATCGATTTTGGCTCATCTACACTGATCTTTGGCCGCTTTTCTCATCGGATCTGTGATCCTCTCCTCGTATACTGTCTTTTGAACCGATTAGTTGAGGTTTTCTGAGTTGTTGGCGAGTTGTTATTTTAAGCCCGAGATTGACGACTGAGATTCCGAACTGTTATTGAGTTCTATATTGCATTTCCACGGTGGATCTACGCTATTACAAAACAGGAATTTTATTACATTTTGTTTTGTCGAATCCCAAAGTTTTACTTTCGGATTATCTCTGATTTCTACGGATACTAACTACTTCTTTGTGGTTTCGCAGGGCTTGAGCAAGTTCCTATAACCTACAGAAGTACATTCTGAATTTGCTAGCTGAGACTGAGTTGCTAGATTGCAAGCCCGCAGACACACCTATAGTGATGGGTCATGTCTTGGGGAACATAGAAGGAGCCGAGAGTGCAGATAGAACTAGCTATCAGCATTTTGTGGGAAAACTTATATACTTGGTGCACACACGTCCGGATATTACATATGTTGTGGAGGTGGTTAGTCAATTCATGCATGACCCACAAAGAAATCACATGGAAGCAGCCTTGAGAATCTTGAGATACTTGAATGGATCTCGAGATATAGGGATCATTTTTCGGAAGAATGGACATTTGAGAGTTGAGGCATACACAAATGCTGATTGGGCTAGTAACCCGGTGGATCGGAGCAGGATACTTCACTATTGTCGGTGGCAATTTAGTTATTTGGAGAAGCAAGAAACAGAAGGTGGTTGCATTATCGAGTGCTGAAGCAGAGTGCCAGTGTATGGTTCGAGGAGTGACTGAGGTATTATGAATTTAGAGATTGATGACAGAGTTGGGATTGGGCCATCTCAGGCATCCCCCTAATGTGTGATAATCGTGCTGCTATACAGATTACGCAGAATTTTGTCCAATATGACAGGACTAAACATGTGGAGGTTGATCGTCATTTTATTAAGTAAAAACTTGAGAGTGGATGCATCACCTTTTCCTTTGTTCGGTCGGGACGTCTTGACTAAGGCAGTAAATGGACGACTCTTTCATGAAGTACTATGTAAGTTAGGTGTTGGGTACCCTACACCCAACTTGAGGGGAGTGTTGAGAAAATGTGACTTTTAGAGATAAGGAAAGATTTGGGTGATCTCACCCAAAACGACCCAAATCTTTCCTTATCCTATGATCCCATGACTTACGGGATCTTTGGGTAGTGGAGGTGTATAGGAGACCATGATGTAAACTCTATAAATGTATGTGCAAAGTGAAAAGGAAAAACAAGAAAGAAAAAAGAAGAAGAGATCTCTCGGCATCCACAGACTCGGACGATAGTAAAAGTTCTAGGCACATGTCCATAATGAGAGTACTTAGCGCTGTTCAAGTCAAGATCCCATCGAAACATCTCCGTCACAGTTGATGGGAAGCCTTACCCCGTGCAATACGAGGATCTTCATGAGATATGCTATTCTTGTACTCGGTATGGCCACGAAGCCGATGCTTGAACTTTCAACCCGACGGCCAAGCATAGTCCATTTTCATTTTCTAATGTTCCTTTTTGTCTAGTAAAGAAAAGCTGAAGTAAAGTCCAAGTATGGAGAGGTGCTCCCGTGGAGTAGGGAATTCCCGAATCAGGTATAAATCTTTGTGTTCTTACCTTCAATTCATATACAAAATCAATACAATCACCAATCCAATATGCTGAAGGATTGCCAACTTCCCGCAACTCCGACCTCAGAGAGAAGAAGAGTAAGCCACTCCGTGTAGGATTTCCACCCGTGTGTGCGAATGGCCACCGGCCGAGTTTGTGGCCGGAAGATTGGGGCGGCGACCCAGTGGCAGTTCCACCCACTCTAGCAGCGCCGCCGACGGGTAAGTTCTTGATTTTCATTGATGGCATCTTGCAGTTAGTATTGGACCGAGGGAAGAGTTGGCAGAAGAACAATTTTCTCGAGCCATGTAGTTTCATTGTGTGGAATAGAGCCACCTTGACCTCCTCCAATGAAGCAGGATTTTTCAAGGTTCAGTCTCGTGCTCAAGTTGAAGAGGAATGAATATAAAAAAATCAGGCTTGTGGGGCCCCTCCATTCGAATATTTAATTTCTGGATACAAGATGGAATTTGGGATGGAAATCAAGTATTGGCCTATTGGGAATTGTTTTGGATTATGGTGGATACGGTTGGTCATATAGGGTTGGCCCAATTGATTAACTTAATTGCTTCAAGTCCTACTGGATGACGGGTTCAGTTGGGATGCATGAATTATTTGTTTTTCGGGTCATATGATTTGGAGGACTATTTTTTGCATGCCGGAAAAATTGGTTCAAAATGGATTTTTATTGAAATCAAGCAATTGTTTCTGGAGGGAGGCAAAATTCACAAACTTACGTAATGGTCTCGGCTCTGCATAGGACTCTATTGCCGGTGCCATTAGATCAGTATTGTTCAAGAGTGGAGTGATGTTAGGATCTTTTTAATGGGGTGGTTAAGCCATCAAGTCATCACTATATACAAAGCTCAAGGAATTGGTATAAGGCTCAAGACCATTGAAGAGGAAGAGTTATGATTATATGTTTAGGTTTACTTTGTTATTGTCTTTAATTCTTATGTTGGAATTGTATCAACCTCTATATAAAGAGGTGATTTTGTAAGACTCATTTCTAATCCAAGTTTATAAATGTGGTCTCACTTTTGAGTCATAAAGGTGGTGTACTCCCTTAGGGTCTGTTTACTTGCAGGAATTATCTGTCATT
>JAOYMZ010024617.1:0-17701 GCA_025802335.1 Pinguicula primuliflora | reverse complement strand
GTTAAAGACAATAATGAAATAAGATTTGGGACGTCTTTGGTAAGTTTGACTTTCTTGCATTCAATCTCTTAATTCAAGCCTTGATTGGGTCCTTGACACACTGCTTACCTTGGCCTCTATATTTTGTATCCATTTGCAATTGTCTCTTAGCCGCGCAAAAAGCCTATCCAACGATTGCATTCCGGATAATCTCTTTTGCTTCATTTTGCTATGTTTTGTTAATCAAACATTTTATCGCCTTCTATATGGCATGAACGACTTGGTCATGCTTCCAAGCAAGTCATGATGAAACTTTCTTTTGTGCATTCTGATTATGTCTCTAATGATCCATGTGATGTATGTCATTTTGCTAAGCAAACTAGACTCAGTTTTCCAATACACCAAACTCACACTACCAGACCTTTTGAGCTGATCCATGGAGATGTTTGGGGTCCCTATTCTGCATCCACATCCAATGGAGCAACCTTTTTCTTACTTTAGTCGATGATTACAGTAGAGCTGTATGGATGTTCCTCATGAAAACCAAGTCACGGACTCAAAATATTCTAGAACGCTTCATCCTTATGATCAAAAATCAATTTCAAGCTTTTGTACAGTCTTTAAGAACCGATAATGGTTCAGAATTTGTTAACCATGCTTGTGACAAACTGCTAGCTTCCCACTAGATAATTCATCAGTGCAGTACACCTTACACTCCTCAGCAAAATGGAGTTGTGGAAAGAAAACATCGTCATTTATTGGAGATCACACGAGCTCTCCTTTTTCAGTCGGGTGTCCCAAATCATTCTGTGGTGATGCTTTGCTCACTTCTATCTACAACATTATCAATCGTCTACCCACAGTCACTTTGCAGTGGTGCAGTCGTCATGATATCTTGTACCATACAGCTTCTGATATTTCTCATTTGAGAGTATTTGACTACTTATGCTATGCTTCTAATACTTCTCCTCACAAGCTGAAGTTGGATCCCCGTGCTTTTCGTTGCATTATGGTTGGATATTCCATAGTCAAAAAAGGATACAAATTGTACGATCAAGCAAGACACACAACCTTTTTATCTCGTGATGTTGTATTTTATGAGCAAGTTTTTCCATACAAGACTATGAACCACCAAAATTCCTGGCTAGCTTTTGTCATTCCCGCTTCAAATCTACCAGTTTTATTTGTTTCTGTCTCACCAATTCCTGAGATCCCTTCTGCTCCCTTGGCATCATCAGCTGATCCAGAATTTCCAATCCACAATGCTCCTTCTACTGATATCCCTGTAGATTCATCTGGCCAAACAGAATCTTCAGACTCAGTTCGGTTCACATCAAATTCCACCAAAATATCCTCTGATACATTGCCCCAGACGAACCTCTCGTCCACTGTCTAAGCCTGCATGGCATGCTGATTATGTTATGAATACAACGTCCTTCACTTCTTTCGCTGCTTGCCCTATTTCCACCACCACAAGTATAGATCCAACCACCTATAATCAAGCCAAAAAAATATCTTGAATGGATTCAAGCCATGACAGCCGAGATATAGGCTTTGGAAAAAAAATCAAACATGGGCAGTTATGAGTCTTCCACCAGGTACACATTCTATTGGCTGCAAATGGATTTTCAAAATTAAAAAGAATCCAAATGGAACCGTTGAGTGGTATAAGGCCCGCATGGTTGCTAAAGGTTACAAACAGATTAGTGGTTTACATTTTCATGACAGTTTCAGCCCTATAGCCAAATACACGACAGTCAGACTCTTGTTGACAGCGGCTATGATGAAGCGTTGGTCAATTTTTCAGCTGGACGTGAACAATGCTTTCCTCCATGGCTCACTGGAGGAGGAAATTTTCATAGATTTGTCTCTTGGTTACATTAAGACTTCACCTGATCAAGTATGCCTCTTGTATAAGTCCATTTACGGACTCAAACAATCCACCAGACAGTTGAATGGAGCCCGTACAGCCAGCCTGCTAGATTTTGGCTTCACTCAGTCTCCTTCAGATCACTGCTTGTTTCTTCTACATACAGATGATTCCTTCAGAGTACTTCTCGTCTATGTAGACGATGTTCTCTTAACAGAACGTGTGTCAAAGCCTTTCTTGACTCTCAATTCAACATCAAAGATTTGGGGTTCGCCTCTTACTATCTGGGACTTGAACTGATCTCCTCCGTTGTTGGTCTTTATGTAACTCAATGTAAATATATACTGGATATGATTCATAATTGTATCCTTGAATAAGAGAAACCAGCTGCTACACCCTTGCCTCCTGGGATCAAGCTTACAACTACAGATAATAGTCCTCTTCTGCAAGATGTTACATTATATAGAAGCCTAGTTGGGCGGCTCCTATACTTGAATTTCATATGCCCCCGATATTAGCTATGTTGTTCAGCAGCTAACCCTGTTCTTGCAGTCACCCCGACAGACTCACTGAAACAATGCGATTCATGTCGTATGATATCTTAAAGGCTGTAGCTCCCATGTGAATGTTCTTTCCCAATGACAATTCCATGATCCTCACTGTTTTTTGTGATGCTTATTGGGCCTCTTGTCCTGATTCCCGAGGATCTCTCTTAGGGTACATGATTCAGCTCGGTTCAACGAGTATTTCTTGGAAAACCAAGAAGCAAATTGTGGTCTCTCGATCATCTGCTGAAGCAAAATACCGCAGCATAGCTTCTATTATCTTCAGGTTGACATTCCCTTACTTATTCCTCTATATTGTGACAATAAAGCAGCCCTCCATCTTGTCGCCAATCCTGTAATCCACGAAAGAACAAAATGTATTGAGCTAGATTGTCACTTGATTTAGGATCAATACAAACGAGGATTTGTGCATCCATTGTTTCTACCCTCCATACATCATATTGCAGATATACTCATGAAGTCTCTGCCTCTCCCCGCATTTCCCAAATTACTCGACAAGCTGGGTTTGAGCCTCTCAGCCACACTCCAGCTTGTGGGGGAGTATTAGAGTTCAGAAGAATGGGCTTAAGGCCCAACATTATTCGCAAGATCTCGATTGAAATGTGTTGTTATTATCTGTACATATACATGCATTACAATTAGTTGGATTAAGCCCATTCATTGTAAGCGCCAGTATATAAACCCCACATGGGGAGCTAATGTAGGGTTACAGCCGAAAGGGAAAGTTTTCTCCCATCAATTGTGTCTTCTCCTTCCTTGCCATAAATGGGAGTTTGATTTGTGGATCAGCAGTTAACGGTTGTGTTCAAACCGGGATTTTATTCTTTTTCCCACTCTCAAATAGACTTGAGGTACAGTATGAACACGTTTCAGCCTCAACTGAAAGAAACTGAAACTACTCAAAAATCATGGACATTTTAATGTTGTAATAATACTAATTCAAGAATTTCATGAATTTTTTATTTCGTCTCATCATCATTCTGAAAATGGGACAAGCTAATCATATGCAGTGGCATCCATGAACAAGGTTTGTTACAACTTACATACACTTCCAGAAATGTATATCAAAACACAAAAGGTGAGGAGGCAGACAATTGTCATGTGAATAATTAATAATCAAATGGTGAGCAAGAAGTTTGCTTCTCATTTATGGGCTTATCTTCTCTCAAGGTCCTATGAAACAACTTGTAAGCAATAGACACAAACCCATTAACAACCGTTGTCAAAGTGCTTCCTATCAGTGCATAAATAAATACTTACACAAAGATGTAGGAATCGGAGAAGATAATGGGAGCGTAATTAGGCCGAGACTAATTTATTTTTTTATGGACGAACCAAATTTAGGCTCTATTTTTTGGGTGGATGTAGCCCGGGCTTGCCAGCTCCTATTTCAGCTAGTGATAATGGCTATGGTTGGGACAGAAATCTTCATATGCTCAGTCCTTGCGTGTTCAGTCCGTACTCAACTTTTCGTAGCGCCATCCGTTTTCGAAATTGGTCGCACCATTGGAAAGTTTATACATTGTAGATGAAAACACACATGATTTGGTCCGGTTTCGATGATGTTATCACCGTTTAATTGAGGGTTATGCATCCCTTGGGTTAAGTAATCCTAAATAGGGTTTTAGAAATTTCCGGCGACTTCGTCACCGGAAACCGGACCAAAGCATGGGGATTTTCATCTTTAATGTATAAGCTTTCCAACGGTACGACCAATTTCGAAAACGAATGATGCTACGAAAAGTTGAGTACGGACTGAGCACGCAAATACTGAGCATACGAAGTTTACCCATGGTTGGGATACCAAAGTATATATGGCTGGGAAACCATGTCTTTATGTTTGGGAGAGCTCAAACTGCAGTGGAAGTGATGATGAGAATGAAGTATTGAAAATAGAGAAACAGTATATATTGAAAGAGAATTTTGGAAACATGAACTTCCTTGATTATTTCTTAGTTACAATGGGGCTATTTATAGCCTAAACTTTACAAACATAATCCCTTAAATTATGTGATCAAGATTCATATGTATGAATATGACTTATTATGCACAATTAAGTGTGAATAATTGACCAATAATTTAGACGACTGTAAAGTGTAAACACATCACCAATAATGTGAACACAACACTAATAATGTGAACACATGATTAATTATGTGAACACTAATATGAAGTACCGAACAAAATTTCAGTATATCCTCCATAAGATCATCCTCTATGCCCCATGAATGTATCCCAACAAGCAAAATAAAAAATGCTAGGCCTACATAATTATGTAAGTCTAGAAACGACGTCGTATGGCTTCTACAAGAATTAGTAAAATGTTGAATTTCTAGTGTCGCGGCTTCGTTTCTCTCTGGAGGACAGACGAAGACACCGAGTTTACTCAACTTAGACGAAATCCTCCTGTACACTCTTCTAGTGTGCGCTATCCTGCTACCATGTCGATCGTGATTCTTGTACCCGATCAACTCCACCGAAGGCGTATATTATTGCAAATGGTCAAGAGTAACCTATCGCGGGCGCCGAAATCAAGTGATCTAAGGCTAAGATCTATATGGTCTTCGAGTTGAATTTTTTAATTAATAATTATATTTTTAAGATGAGATTGATCTTGGATCACAACAGATTATTTGAGAGGAGAAGAATTTTATTATAAAGTATGGCCAAGGAGTAAACACTAAGCTTTAGTTTGATCCAAATTCCAAGCCCTTCAATAGCACGGATTCAACCATGGTGGACCTATTTTTGTAGATAACACAGATTCAACCATGACAGACATATTTGTAGAATGGAATCGACCTATTTACGGATCGGAAGCAAAAGGGTTTTGAAGGAATTGATTTTGCAGAGGAGGTGATCAGGGCAAGGAAGAAGGAGGTGTTGAAATCGGAGAATCTGGGGAGGTCTGATCTTATGACGGTGTTCATGCGTGAAGGACGAACAGGCAAATCCATTTTTGGATAAATTTTTGCGCAATGTTTATGTGAACTGGGGATAAATTTTTGCGCAATCCACACAATAATCTTTATAGTTTTCACTGTGTCTGAAGGACCTTCATCATCAAATCTTACTTCATTCCTCTCCTTCATCATCAGATCTTGGGAAAAAAATGATAAACACGGTTTTCAAATGCATCCACCAATAAGCTCTCTTCATCAGCATCAATGACATCCTTATACCAATAGTATGGGTTTAAATAATAACCCGTCAAATACAAAGAAGTGTCTATTTAGCCTTTCCCTTTATCATTAACAATGTCCATAATTTTTTCATAATTTCCATTTTCACTTGGTTTAAAATTACCTCTTATGTCTAGCTTTGCCCTCTTAAGTTCTCCATACACAAACCCCATGACCGGTTTAATATCACAGTCTAACAATATCTCTCTTACCTGTAAATTTTCTCATCATTGCTAAAGTGCCATGGTGAGCATATATGAATATAGTAAGAGATCTAGTCTTGTCAATTATGTTTTTTTTAACCTGGCTTCCTTTCCAATGCCTCCAAATGAGATTGATGGTATAAGTTGTACATGAAGTCCAAAATATTTGGGGTCTTTTTTGAAGCAACAAAGTTTTGGCAGCCATATTGTTCGAAGCATTATCAGTGATCACTTGAATAATTTTATCTGACCCAATTTGGTTAATAAACTGATTAACATACCTGAAAACAGTTTACAAAATAAGGTAATCAATAAGTTAATCTTAATTCATTCTAAAAACTTCTAAGAATAATAAAATATTCAACTTACTCGAAAATATATTGACCGGTATGAACTTCTCCAAAAGTTACCTTGGACGACATAAAAGTAGTGCCAAACCTGCAAAGATTACATTTTAATTGAATATAAGTTAAACATCTAATATCGTAAATAAAAATACTAGTTAAGTAAAGTAGAGATACCTGCAATTCACACAGATATTCATTATACTTCTACTTTTTCTATCAGTCCATGCACCGGTCATGAGGGAACAACCTGTTTTATCTCATTCTTCTTCCCGCTTCTTGAGCAATTCTTTTGTCACGTCCACTGATTTCTTTAACAAAGACTCTCTTAACAACCGCTGGCTTGGTGGACGATAATCGGGTCCAAGCTGTCCAATTGCTTCCACGAATGCTAAGAAATCATCATTATCCACAGCGTTAAATGGGATAGCATATGAATATATCCAATGAGCTGCCCGCATATGTACCTTCTCAACTTTCTCTTTGAACAATTGGTCATTCAAATTTTGTTGCCTTAAGCTAGTGGTTGAAGGACCACCACTAACTACACTAGCAAATCTATCCATAGGACCTAGAACATATGGCCTCTTCCTTTGCCCCAATATCTCACAACCGTCATGCTCTTCAATTTCATCATACAAATCTTTGATTCTAACTTTTTCTCTAACCTCTTCTTCATGTAATATTTTTCTTTTTTCTTTTTTTCGTTTCATCAAGGGCATCCTTACATACTTTTCTATCTTCTGCACTTGCCTTTGGACATTTGGCTACATCCCCAGTTATCCTGGCAATGTGTTTTTTTAGCCTTGATACCCCGCACTTGAGGTCTTTGTTACATAACAAGCATTGAAGACAATCCTTGTTCTTCGGATCTAACAACTTAGCATACTTCCAACCAATATCTTTTGTCTGAGTCTGAGAATAACTTGTTAATGTTTGAGTTGCGTCCTAAACACCACAAAACAATTTATATGAAGCATACACTTTTCCAGAAAATAATTTATATAGCACGAATCCTGCGAATCCATAACACATTTGTGCTTGTACTAGGTAGGCTCAGGAATCTAACAACTTTACTCAGCACAGTAGAAACGCATATCTAATTACTGTAACTTAAAATGTCAATTGCCAAGCTTACTGAAGTATTAGAATAGCAAGCTGATGAATTACAACGAGCCATTCCAACATAGACACAGCGAAAATCAACATTATCATTGCTGAAGTGATAATGCACACACTAATTTGATTTGGTATAGAGAAATGTTAATAAGAATCAGCAAAAGTACAATTTTAGTGACCAAAACACAGTATCTTAAACAGTTAAACTAGAACTCTCTAAAATCCAAACTGCAATGACCATTCAAAAATGAATAACAAGGCTAATGCTCCACTAAGCGTAGTAAACCCTTTTAGGATTTTACAAACAACATTCACATTGAAACAATAGTTTAATCCTTACGCAAAATGTTGCACATAAGGAACTGCACCCAAAATAAAGAACTAGGCACAATATAGAACTGAAGAATGTCTATAAGCATTTTATAAGCACGAGAGTTCATATAGAAATAGAATATTTGAAGCAACACCTTTGACATTTTATCAAATACCTTAAAGGCATAAATAATTACAATAGCATTACAACAATATATCACAAATAAATGAAGAAGAAACATCCTAACCATGGCTTGAATGAAGATTTGTAGAAAACTCCTTCCCTTTACAAGAGATTCAAAATACCGCAAGAGAATAAAAAATTTGCAGAATAGGAAACCTTCGTTTGCGTTAAGGGTTAGGAGGAAGTGGGAAACTTAAAAGGATTGAATGAAATAGAATTAAAAATTAAACACAGATTTTGTTTGTATTGGGTTGGACTGGACTGGTTTTAAATTGAATAAAATTAAAAAAAAGGTCGGGTTTGTTTCATTGGCCGACCAAACTGTTTTGAGGGTCTAGTCGGCTGCCATCACGGGTCAGGCGACTGCCCTGGCCACCTTGTTGAAGAGGTGGCCGCCTTATCAGATGGGGCGGCCGCCTCACCATCCGGGTTGCCCTGCCACTCCGATTAGGCCCAAATCGGGACGATACCTAAATTACGGCCGATGTTTAACTAGAGACACTTCATCACACTAGTTCCCATTCAGGATGAGGTCACTGATGGTATTTTTGATTCTGTTGTTTTTCAGCCTTGCATGGAAATAATGGTATTGTTATCCCCATCCCTTATCCATCTAGACTGAAATTTCTGATGCAGAACCGTTTCTTTATCCAATAGAGCACGCTGAAACTCATTCCAAGTTATTATTTTCAAACCAATTTCATCTTTATTCTGTGATCTTAGTTCTGCCAGTAGGTCATAGAAGGCTAGTGCATCATGTAGTGTCTCAATATTTCTTTCCACCTTGTCGAAGATAGTTTTATTCCTGTTGTTTAGTTTTGCTCGCATCAGCCTAAGTTTGTGGTGAACAATGTAGCCCTTGCTGCCAGTAACTTCGAGTGCACTCCAATCTCTGGCAACCATTTCTGAGAATCTTAGTACATCATGGCAATAGTTTAATGTTTGGAGCATTTTCGAGCCCCGATTAATATCCTCCTATTTCGATACAATGGGAGTATGATCAGATATCGTTCGATCCAATGCATGTTGGTATAGTTCTGGCCACTACAACAACCAGGATTCCGGCAGGAGGAATCGATAAAGACGACTATTACATGATCCCCAGCATGAAATGCAAGTAAATCTGCGTTGTTGCAACAGCAAATCAATCAATTTATTAACCCGAATAAAGTGAAGGAAATCTATCATTTCTCTAATCACCGAGGGTGCACTTATTCTTTCCCCGACACTTTTTACCGCGTTAAAATCACCAACAATGCACCATCTAGCAGCAAGATGTTGTTCTATCAATCCCTGAATCTAAAGCCATGATCTCTTCTTATCAAGTATCTGCGCCGGAGCGTATGCATTGACTCTGGTTACTTCTTTCCTATCTTGACCCCAGGTTCCTGTTACACTGGGATATCCTTCATCTGAGACCGAGCTGGTAAGGTTGAAAACCTCTGTGTTCCAGAGGCATAAGAGTCTACCTGATTGCCAATTTGACGTTCTGTGTATCCAACCTAGAGTATCTGAAGGCCAAAGTCTTAAACACTTTTGTTTGTTCATTTCCACTATCTTTGTTTCCTGTACACACGCGAAGTCAAGTTTCTCTATTTTTTACCAAGTTCTTGATTGAAAACTTCTTCACAGGAGTCCCCAACCCCCAAATGTTGTATAATCCTATCTTTATTTTACTCGGGAATAACTTTATGGGCACTATTGTGGGCTTTAAAGTTAGCTATGGCTCTGGCATCCAGTTCCTATAGTTTCCGGATCATGTACTGCTTGCTCTGAGCAGATGATACTCCTAGTTTTTGGGACATTTCCCATATCTTAACCGCTTTGGGTTCAACCTCAGGTATAGGTTCTGAGTCCTCATTCTCTTCCTTTGCTATATTAATCAACTCCCCAAGTCTTTTGATAAGCTGGATGTTCTTTGTATGTCCCTTGAGTCTTTCTTCTTGGCTATGAATACGTTTCTGTAGTCCACTACTCTACTTAACAAGGGAGAACGGTGAAAGATCCAATCGCCCCTGCATATTTGATAAATCTGGGCCCCTAGTGAATGATTTATGTTCTGAAATCTTAAGGCTACTACAATGAGCTCCTTCACGCACGGAAGAGCTAGGCTCACTATTGCTTCGCTGCCTCCCCCATGCTACAAACTGACGGGTATCCTGGATGACCTTTTGCGAGCTGTAGGTGTGCATACCTATGTCTGAGTGTTGTCGCGCCAGTAGCGATGTAAAACTCCCAATCTGCTTTACTTTCTGCATGACATAAGCTGATGCACTAAGTTTTTCACGGTCAGGGCTTTGCATAGTTCCTTGCCTTTGCTATTCATTTTCATGTGGTTGTGGTGGTTTTTCATGCACACTATTTATCTCTGCCTCAAAGTTTCCTTCTCTTTTGTGTCTATTTCCACTGAAGGCTCTTTCCCTAAATCCAAATTCAACTGCATATCTCCTGATACTTCCTCATTGTGGCCCTGCAGATTCGTGTTCCCCCCTCTCGGTTGGTTCTGATTATGTTCCTTAACTTACTTATCTTTCCCAAGGGAAGGCCACTCCATGTCCGCTTTGTTTTGAGCCTGTGAATTTCCAGAATTAACCCACAACGGCTTATGACCATTTACTTCCTCCTCCACCGTGAGCAGGAAGTGTTCAGTTTCTGTTTTAACTCATATCATCTTGCTGACCATTTGTTGTGTTGTCAGCACTTGCAGTCTACCGTACTGCATTTCTTATAGGCTAACCGTTTTCTCGTCAATGTTCACCACCTTTCACAGTTGATCGCCTATCTCTTTGAAGAATGCTTCATACCAGCAGTGTAAAGGGCTACCTTTGATCCTTACCCAGACTAGCCGCACCAGCTTTCCTTTCCATCCACTATTTGCCAGGGTCTCAAATTTGGAAGACACAACATCTTAGCAGTTTTTCTATCTTTCAGCAAATTTATCTGGCACTTTGTTGATCTCAGGCACAGCAACACCTCCCCTCCTTCCAGCTGAGTTGCCTTGCTATCCATGTAACCTCTTTGTGTCAGAATCTTATTTAGTGTATCCAAATCTATGATAGGAATTGGCCTCCCTACCACACAACTGTCTAACCAGTCTACTTCCTCCTTCTCGGGCTGAAATTTGATAACCTTCATGGTGTTTGATCTCAGTTCTTCTTCCCAACCATTTTTCTGACCCCCTTCGTTTGCGACATACCATCCCTTTAGTTGGTTTTCCTTCCCATCCCTATCCTTGTCTACTTCCTTTTTCTCATTACTAACTTAGCTGTATTTTTCCTAGGGGTACAGTCAGCCGGATGAGCCATATAGACAAACAGTTGGTATGCACCCACACGCAGTTCATTCAGTTCAATGATCAGTGCAGGTAGGCCAGTGTTCTTCGTGAATCTGATGAACCTGTACCTCTTCCCTTTGTATTCCATCCTTGGCAGGAAAAACATGTGAATCACCTGTGCATAAGCATAAAAAGCTCTCATATTTTTGTTAAGGACCAGTCCTTTGGTATATTTGCAACATATAATGAAGCAGAGTTTTTACACAATTTTTGTATGTATGTAGGCAGCGATTTATGTTTTCTAGAGGGTTCAACGTCACTTACCTTGGCCGGTTGAGCCTCCTTCAGTGGCAATTTCACCTTGTTCTTTCGGGCTAGGGTCTGTGGCTCCTCTCCTTCAGTATTAGATAAGACATCAAATGAGTTCCTATTTGCAATATCATTCTCGCCATCAATTAAATTCCCCATCTCCTCCATTCCAGATACTTGTGTTATTTGTGCTATATTTTCTGTTTTCAGATCTTCGCGACTTGGTGCGTTTGTGGATGCAGAAGCAAAATTGGGATTAGATCTACTGTTTACCAGAGACTCGCCACTCAATGCTTCTAAATCTTTCGCTGTCTCCACCACTTGATGCCCTTGCGGATCCAGAAGCAGAATTGGGACTGGATCTATTGTTTGCCAGGGGATCCACCGCTCGATGCTTCTGAATCTTTCACAATCTCTATCACTTAGTGCCTTAGCGGATTCAGAAGCAGAATTGGGATCGGATCTACTATTTGCCAAGGAATCTGCCACTCAATACTTCAGAATCTTTTGCTATCTCCGCCACTCAATGTTCACTTGTCCGAGCGACTTGGGACTGGATTAAACTGATTTGCTCAGCAATCCACCACTCAATACTTCGGATGTTATTTGATGATTTGGGACTAGAGTTTTAAGGCTTGGGATAGGAATTTCCATGTTTTGATCGGAGTTTCAGTGGGGTTTTTTTGGCTGTTGGTGAAAATTCGTATGGAGAGCATTTTACTGAACAACCACTAGTTGTTTACCTTGATGATTGTGCATTGATATGTTCAAATCTAACAGTACATAGTGATCATAATCGAAATTATATTATTCACATGAGTGTTGTGAGGTTACCAACAAATCATATATTGTTAATAAGTTTTATAGGGAGAAAAAAGAGCAATTGAGTATGCAGTGACCATATGATCTCTCAATCTTTCTCATAACAATATACAACTCGACTGTTATTGCAAGACATGAATTATATATATCTCCAGTTTTCCCTTTAGAAATTCTTTTTGTTGGTCATTTTTCCCCTTAAAAAACTACTAACCAAACAAATATTTTGAAAAAAAAAATCAACACTTTGAAAAACAACCCCAAAGTCCGAGAGAGAGGAAGAAAAATCATAACATTTATGTCTCCAGCTCCCAAATTCACTTGTGCGGTTTGGTTTCCTTGTCACTCTGCTGTGCCCTGACCACCCCATCGGTCCCGGCCATCATCGCGTACTTGTCTTTTCTGGTCAGATTCGTACATTCGAATCCAAGAGTTCCGGCGAGAACCCTCTGTATGTAATTCGCCACCTCAATCGCCGATTTACCACCCTTCACCGTCAGCTCCGGCGGCAATTGATTCAGAAACGTGATCTCGTAAGTCGGCCGTGGGTTCATGAAGACGAAGTACGGATCCAGAACCTTATACCCACGCGTCGTGGTGCCATAGAACACGCTCTGCTTCGTGTTGATGGCCACCGGAACGATCCTGTCGCTCAGCTCCGCAAACAGGGCGCTGAACCTCAGGAGGAACGGCTCCCTGCAGGTCGTCCCCTCCGGGCAGATCACCAGATCCCCTTCTTGGAGGAGGCGCTTGATGTTCGCGGCGTCCTTGTCGCGCTCTCTGGACAGCGCCACCGCCTTGATCGGGGAGATCATCTCGGAGAACTTGCTGATGCTGTACGTGACGCAGCTGATCTTCCGACCGAGCGCCACGGCCGTGACCACCGGATCGAGAACGGCGCGGTGGTTGCACACGAAGAGTACTCCGCCGCGACCGGGTCGCGGCGGAGGCGGCGGATTACCCCTGACGACGAGCTTGATCCCGAGGATCATGTAGTTGTACCGCACGATCCTCTCCGGCAGAGGGATGTTGAGGTAGACTCTGATTATCGACAGTACAATACCGATCGGCATCCAGAGGAACGTGACGAGCGCGACGAGGGGCGTGGGCCGCTGCACCAGTCGCCCCTCGTGGAAGATGATCGGAGAGAGAAGTTTGTTTCGGGGAAGAGGCTCTGCTTTTGTTTGGGGCACAATGTATTGCTCCTGAAAGACCAACAAAACAAGAAAATCAGTTGGTGTAAGAAATCTCAGATAAATCATCTGGTGAATTTTGGTACTCAATAATCTTACGTATTAATGTGCCAATATGAGGCATAAGATTAGATGAATAATTTATATAACTAAATTGTCAAATTATAATATTAACGATTCAGATTAAAATTGAACATAATAATTAATTATTAAGTACAATAATATTGAATATGAATTTCTGTAGCAATTCGGAATGAGGATGTACCGAATTTGGTATGCGCACATTTTTGTTCCGAAAAAATAAAAGTCTTTCACTGTACATCATAATTAAATGAATAATAATATACATATATAATTTTTCATAAATAACTATGTATGACCCATGTAATATTGATACTTATTATTATAATTGGATTCTTTAGTAATTAAGTACGAAAAAATTATGTAATTAAGTATTATGTGTTATTATATTATTGATATTATGCATGAAATGTAGCTTTAACATTATTATAATTAAATTATGGGGGCTCGGCGTTAGCCCCTCTCAATCCGCCCGTGAAACAAACAAGAATTCCCACCAAACTCCACCGGAATTAGCAAAATGCAGTGAAAGACGAGGAAATATATTGACAAAATTGGATAACGGAAGAATCCTTTATTGGCCGTACCTTGCAAACAGCCATGAAATCGTGATCGGTCTCACGATCTCCGAGTCCCAAATCCGGCGCATTGCTTCCGAATTCTCCGACGACGGCGTTCCTCTTCAACTCCCCGACGAGTACTCCGGGATTCTTCACGAATCCCGTCGTCCGTCCCGATTTCGTCACCTCCAACTCCGTCCCCAGCACTTTATCCGCCCCCAGATAGTTCTTCGCGAACGGCTCCACCATGATCCGTGGGTTCGCCGTCACGATGTACCTCTTCCCGAACGAATTGAACACCCGCCACGTCTCCGGGTGCACGTCCTCCGCGTAGAATTTCGGAAGGACGGACCTCGCGACGATCTCGACGTCACGCACCTTAAGTCCGGCGAAGGCGATGAAGACGAGCGTACGGATCGCCGCGGATTCGGAGACGAACAGGTAGACGAAGTAGACGAACGGGACGGAGGCCAGCAGGACCAACGCGCGGATCACGCTACCCGCCTCCATCGCCACGAGCATGAAGTAAGGAAACGCGCTCCTAGAAATCAACAGCGTACCGTCGAGATCGGCGGCGACGGTCTGCTCTCCTCGTCCGTCGGCGCTGCATTTGGTGATCGGTTCGAAATGCCGACGATTATCGCCGCCGCGGCACATTTTTGGGTGAGAGAGGGGTTGTGTTTGAGGTGAGGTGACGATGGCTGAGGTGTTTAAAAAGAAAATAAGCCGCCACGTGGCGAGAGGGAAGTTGGTGGTGGTTGGGAGAGATATCAAGACTCAAGTGAGTCCAATCGAGTCCTGTATCTATACCATCGTTGAAGAAATTAAGCCAAGCTATAGCAAATTTTTAAGGAGAATAGGAGAATTCATCTTGGCGACAGATTTTGGCGTATGAAAAAGGGAACCACTACAAGACTACATTATATTGTTAATCCCTAAAATTAGTGGGTGAATGTTTGTACAGTGAAGAGATACGATTTTGTATGTAAGTAAATAATACAATTATTTACTTATAAAAAAAGATAAATCCAATGTCATATCCTAATAGCCTATAAATCATGGTAGGGAAATAAGCCACACTTGACAAGTCATATGTGATAGGCTCATGTCGTTGAGAGAATTTAAACTCATGACATTTGAATGCAATGATCACTCTCAGCACCATTAGGTCAATCTCTATTTGACAGTCCGTCCATAGTAATTCAACATTGCACTCTCATAATCCTGTCACATACCGTTTGTCAAATATTTTTTACTTGATTTGTAGGTTATTACTATAGGACATTGTTTTAATTACCTTGTTAAGATTTCCTACATTATAAAAAAAAATAAAATAAAATAAAATAAAAAGGTAGTATGGTTTCAACAGATAAAAAAGTAGAAATAAAAACTCTAAGTTATTAATTATAATTATAAATTATTACTCTTATTATTACAGGAGACCTTGACTACACATTAACAGTGAGTGGTGTGGGTTTTCGGGTCATTTTGGGGTCCAATCCGACAAGTAGTTGTCGCGAGTTTCAACATTCATGTAGCCTACATTGCAGTTCGCTGCCTACAGACGCCATTATGTACGCAGCACAGAAAAAATAATAAGTTATGTTTATATGCTTTCAACTATATAAACAAGCCATATTGCATGACCCGATTAGATGAAATGAAATGTGCACGTAAAACATAACCTCGGTTTGTTTGTTGAGTGGTCGGAGACGTTGATTAACCCCCCATAATACTTGAATTGAAGTAAATAAGATTTTCGAGCATTTTTCGATAGTAAAATCTGTATATCGAGAAGGGGTGTCAAGAATTACACTTTTGAAGTGTAGGGTATTGAATGGCAGAATTTAGAAGAAATGGGGAAGAAGTTGGGTCGGCCTAACACTCGGGTTACGAGCCCATGAAGAAGAAATGAGCTCGACTGTTTACGATCGGTTCGGGTCTCGTGTGTAGGTGCGCGTGGGGGTTAATTTGGTAAGACTGTGGGCTATGTAGCACAGGTGCGGGGGTGCGGGTGCGGATACGATACGTATCCGATACGGGCGCGAGGTTTTATGAAAAATATAAGATACGAGAGCGGGGCCATATATTTAAATATTAAAAATATAAGGACTAAATAATAAAAATAAAAAAATTTATACAACAATGTCTTAAACAAAAACTATCGAATCAACAGTAGCAAGCACCAGTAGGCAGTAACCATATATAGATAAACATATATAGATGAACCAAATCAGACAATAATGTCTTATACAAAAACTATCGAGTCAACAGTAGCAAGCACCAGTAGGCAGTAACCAACAACATCAACTGAATTATTAAACATGAGGTTCAATACAAAAAATTTGCACTTGCAAAGGACATCAAAAAGTCTACACTGCACTGCACTAACATCTAAAAATCTTCCAACACAACAGGTATGTCTCTTCCAGAAACTACTATTAAAAATAATACTGATCGTGAGCAGGTTAAGGAATCAAATCCAGTGGCTAAGGGAAACTCAGAAAACCAGCATAACATTGAGGAAAAATCAGACCAAGTAGGACCAGGAACTCAGAATTACACTGAACAATACTCAGAACCCTCTAAACTTGCAACTACTTCAATACAACAAAAGGAAAGTCAAGAATTAGTAAAACAACCCGTAGAGAATTTTCAGGATGTAGGTGCAAATATAAACGGGGTAACTAGGGACAATATAGAGGCTGGAAATAAGGTTGGAATAACTGGACTGGATGTTATGCTCATGAGCAGAGGACATCTAAAAATCTGCACTTGCAAAGGACATCAAAAAAAATCTGCACTTGCAGTAACATCTAAAAATCTGCATTTGCAAAAATCTGCACTTGCACTATGGTTCATGCTTTCTTGAGATTAATTCCGAAACACATCGTTAGATTAACCCTAACATCTAGCATAGCATCATAACGGGATTAATTTTCGCAGTTTGCGGGATCCAAACAGAACATAAAAAATTTGTCATCCCGCAGTAGCAACAGCAATATGATTTCTGCAAAACAGTAAGGTATGAATTATGATACTGATACAACTGACCTCCAATTTCATCAACGTGTAGCAGCAAACGGCAATTTCTGAACAAACACGACGGCGGAAAGAAATTTCAATGTTTGATAGATTTGCCCTAAACGAAAATAGTTAAACGGATTCAATAAAATTATGCCTGATACGCGGATACGGCATATCTGTACCGATACGGCCGTATCCATATCATATCTATAATTTTAAAAATGATAGATACGGCCCGATACATATTTTAATACGTATCTGGCGTATCCGGTGCGTATCCGTATCCGATACGCACCGGATATGGGATACGTAGTCCTGGAGGCGTATACGTGTTTCATAGCCCCCAGTATAGTGCTCCAAGGCCACCTATTTTAGTGGTTCCAGACTTTTTTTTTTTTGAATAACCATAGTATTCGAAATTATTTTTGGCCCGACTCATCGAAGGATCCGCAGAGTCTTTAATTCTCCCATGATTTTAAACGCCTTCTGAATACCATCATCTGTTCTATTCATTTGACACCTCCAAATCCATTTGACAGTTATAACTTTATTTTAACACTATTATTTTTTAATTTTATAAAATATAATAAAGTATTAATAAATACTAGTAATGACCCGTGGCTAAAGCCACTACCTGATTATTGCTTGTGTTTAACGTATAATGTGATCGAATGAACTT
>JAOYMZ010024606.1:0-17703 GCA_025802335.1 Pinguicula primuliflora | reverse complement strand
TTACCTTAATCTTGAAAAACTTTGTTGCAGCTTTGCTCGATCCGCTACTGTCGAAAAGGCTCTTCTTTGCCAATTGGGGATATGAAATTTTGTTTGTGGTGTTAAAAAACGAAGGGTTGTTACCCTTTTTATAGTAGAGGCCGCGTTGAAGGGCCGCACTGAAGCCTTCAACGCGGCCTCTACTAATTTTCTGTCCGTTGCCACGTCGTGCAGTAAATCCACCATACTGAAGCCTTCAGCGCGAATAGGAATGAAGAAAAACAGGCGGGGCACATTATCAAATTGACCTAAATATTCATTTCAAAAAATATTTTCAATCCTCTAAAAATATATTTTTCTTAATTTAATTTTTTTAATTAATTTTAATCACCCGTATTATTCACTGTGAAAGTGAGATTGAAATGGCGGACCATCTATTTCTGCGGTGCCATGACTCGCAGCAACTCTGGGAGAGAACATTGAATTGGCTTGGGCTGCGACTTCCCCTCCCACAGATGATTCTTCAGCTACCATTGCTGCTGGCAGGGCAACATTTCGACACCAAAACGAGAAGATTGTGGACAGTAATCTGGCAACTCGTGTGTCGGTGCATATGGAAAAAACGAAATCTTCTCATCTTCAACCAAGAGCAAATGCGAATAGATGGGATGATGGAGAAGATCCAAATGGAGAGTTGGCTGGTATTGAGATTACATAAGCAGATAAGATCAGTAGTGAGCCTGCAAATGTAGTGTACTAACTCGATAATGTATACTGTATAGTAGAAGACCTAAACTGTAAATATTATAAATAGTTGATACGCATATAAATAAAAGAAAAGTTACTTACCAAAAAATGAAAGGTATTATTTGGCCTCCGTCTCTTCGAGCCCAACGAGAATGACAAGAGCACGGGAACACTTAATTCCATTTATGTGCTCGACCAGCCAACCACGTAGCTTCATTATACTATAACGCGATCATATATCGCCACGTCACCCAAAAAATATATCGCCACGTCACCCTCGTTAAGCCCTTGCTTTCCGGCTTCCGCCGCCATATTCCAATACTGTCCCTGTCAAAATTGGGCACCATTACACCATAAAACCTCCAGTTTTCTGAATTTTCAGATTAAAATTGGAGACCCCATAACAAAAAATTCATAAATCCAATCCGTACCCATTTTCGTCATTAACGTCTCTAGTTAACAGCAATTTCGGATTTGAAGCAGCTTCATTTTTCTTCTCACATTTCAATCTCATGGCGTCTGGTTTGCTCAGGCGAGCGGTATTTAGGGCTCCGACGTTCTCGCCGGCTTCCAGGGCGGTTGTTTACCGGGCCCATGCGACGGAGGTCGGGGCGCAGGAAGTGGAGCCCAAAGCGAAGGCGAACTTGACCCCCAAGACCTTCCAGATCTACCGATGGACCCCGGATTCGCCGCAGAAGCCGGAGCTCAAGGATTACGAGATTGATCTGAAGGATTGTGGACCCATGGTTCTGGATGCTCTGATCAAGATAAAGAACGAGATCGACCCTACCCTAACGTTCAGGCGCTCCTGCCGGGAGGGGATCTGCGGTTCGTGCGCGATGAACATCGACGGCAGGAATGGTTTGGCGTGTCTGACGAAGATATCGTCGGGTGAGCCCACTATGATTACACCTCTGCCGCATATGTTCGTGATTAAGGATCTGGTGGTGGATATGACCAACTTTTATAATCAGTATAAGTCGATTGAGCCGTGGCTGAAGAGGAAGAACCCGCCGGAGTTGCCGGGGAAGGAGAATCTACAGAGCAAGGAGGATAGGAAGAAGCTGGACGGGATGTATGAGTGTATTCTGTGTGCCTGCTGCAGCACATCCTGCCCAAGCTACTGGTGGAATCCAGAGTCTTATTTGGGACCTGCTGCCCTTCTCCACGCAAATAGGTAAGCAATTGTTGTTTCCTCTTGGCTTTTTCTTAAAATTCTTGAACTAGGTAATTCATGGATATTCGGGTAATTGGTAGACTCAGTTTGATTCCTTTGGATTGAAATTAGAAAAAGCTTCGATTGAATGTGGCCAATCTGCTTATTAAGCTTTTGCAAACACTGGTTTTTGGCAAGCTAAAGGCTTTGCTTAAGTAAATTGCCTATTATGTTATGGGGTTTATATGCTCACAGCCTCACACTTCCACTGAATTAGGATGAGTCGACAATTAATTATATTTTTTGTTAATAGCGAAACAAACTTACCTTATATATAGCTAAATGCGTTGCATAGTGATTCGTTGTTGACAACTTTGTTTGGAAAGACAAACTATCTTAACTTTGTTCAATTCTTTGTTGGTCTTATTGCGAATTATGCTCAGATGGACGAGATTCATATCTCTGAAGCTAATATTTGTTCTGTTATAATTGTAGTTCTGTAACAATTTCTTTAAGTTTTCTTCATCCATATTTTGATGGTTGTCATAACACAATGGTTGAACTCATTTTGGTGACCTCTGATGATTCAAAATTTTTCCCCCACATTTCCGTATGGATGCAGATGGATTATGGACAGTCGTGATGAATACACCAAGGAACGTCTTGATGCGGTGAATGATGAATTCAAGCTGTACCGCTGTCACACCATTTTGAACTGCGCTAAGGCTTGTCCCAAGGGGCTGAATCCTGGAATGCAAATTGCCAACATCAAGAAATTAGAACTTACTGCTTAGAATATTATTGCACAATTGTCCAGGAAAAATAATGTAAACCGACTGATTTCTCTTGATTTTTATTACTTTTATAATAAATACTGCACTTCTGCTGCACCCCATCGTCCTTGGGTATATATTTGCTCTTAGTTTGGATAAGATGTGACATCTTCATGCTGTATGCATGCTTCAGTTAAGAAACGGGTTCTTGTTATTCTATAAGATTTCTCCCTTCCCTACACCGGTGTGGTGTGTATGAATTTGTTCTTAATGGGGGGCACAGTTTCTGTATGATTCTTAATACAATTCTAGGAGTTCAGTATATATATCTTAGCATCTATGGAGTTCACAAACCATCATCAAAGATCATGCTTCCAAAGCAAATGTTGTTGTCGACTCCTGGTGTTCTAGTGATCCTTATCTTGCTACTACATCATTCATCTCATGTTAAAGCGGCCAACAGATTCCCCATCGATGTAAATCCTCAGATGCTCCATCCATCTGAATACATCACTGTAGCAGGTGTGGTGTTTAAAGAGAACATGTCTTCGTCATCTTAAAATGACACGGTGAAACTTCAAACTATGGTCATGTATGGATTATTCATTCTCTCTTCTTGTCTCAGGTTGTCACAGCGACTGCGATATTGCTTGCTGTTACTGCGATATCACGAAGCAACCACCGGCTTGCGTACACTGCTGCAATGGAGATCCTTAGATGTAATGTAAGCACAGAGAGATGCACAATACATATTGTACGAATACAATAGATGATGATGATAACAGAACAGAAGCATCAGCCTCCTCCTAAAAACAAAACTTTGTAGGAGATATTTGTATAACTTACATGAGTAAATACAAATTGTTGCACCTGATTATTTCAAAGCACTAAGAAGATTCAACTTTGAGCAAGGAACATGAGAAAAGCAGCTCATTTCCATCTTGAAAGTCTAAGAAACACAGCAGCAGCTGAGATTTGAACCTTTAGATCAGCAATATCAATATCATGACCACCTTCAACCAAACCCCATCTATCGACTTGTAAATCTTCCTCCAACCTAATTAAATCAATAGCTTGTTCAATGCCTAACTTATCACGAAAAATTGCAATCGCAATCACCAACGAATGGGCCGCTGCAGCGATTGCATCAATTGCGGTGAGTTCAAAGTCATCGGTCTTCTTAAGAAGTTTCTCAATCGCCTTAAGTAGACCCTCCTCCTGCTTGCCACCAAAGAAACTTGTGTACACAGCAGGCTTGTAACCAAATTCTGACTCCACCCATTTAAGCAGAGGACTGAACTTTTCCACCTGAAGTTCTGCAGATAACAGCTAATGATCATCATGAAAAAAATCTCATCCTTGATTTGCTAAAAAAAGTCTTACCCTTGATTTTCTTAAAAAAGTCTAATCCTTGGAGTATGCAGATGAAAAATATGCGAAAGAAAGTAGCACGTGTTCTTCAGTTGAAGATTATGATCCAACTGTGAAAAAAGGGAAGATTCTACAAGAAGTTCCATACCTCTAAGATCCTTCATTAGATCATTGTCTCGTGGGGAACGACAAAATACCAGATCGTGGTGGAATTTATTTATCAAATCCTCAATTATTTTTGCCCTAGTGAGTGGAACTCTTTCCATTGCTGTACATGCAAGCTTCATCAATGGCATTGTGAAAGGCCTAATCCCATCTGTTTGCTACAACAATATAATCTCGGATCACATTGTGGCCTTAGTGGTCAAATTCAAGTTCTTATTGAAACTCAACTGAAATACAATTCTAAAACTAAAAGACAGAAGAAAATTCATAAAGCACACAGAATCCGCCCCTGCACATATATGATAGGTAAATGCGTGAACATCAATCAGCATTACCGAACAGTTTTCACCCGAACTGATTCAATTCAAACCAGGAAAGGAAATCAACACAGCAACCAAACTGATAAGAGCAATTAGAATCATAATACAGAGTCTCCATATATGACGAGGATCTGTAAACGCACCTGGAACTCCCATTCAGCTGCAATAGCTTTAGCAAGTGCTAAAGTAGGACACTTTAGATTCCTCTTAGCAGGAGTTTTCAGCGTTCTGTAATCCAGCATCACATGCCATCCTATTCCATCTTCAGCTTCTCTAGTGGTCACCTTCTTATAAAACCTCTTCCCGACAATCGATCCCGTCATGAATGACATCGGCATAGTTACAGATGAGGATGAAGATGCTTGCTTTTTTGGTCCTTTGATGTATATCTTTTCATCACTACTTGTAGCCGAAATGGGATCCATACG
This sequence comes from Pinguicula primuliflora, assembly GCA_025802335.1. Lineage (NCBI taxonomy): Eukaryota > Viridiplantae > Streptophyta > Magnoliopsida > Lamiales > Lentibulariaceae > Pinguicula > Pinguicula primuliflora. The sequence goes on along the minus strand of JAOYMZ010024606.1, from coordinate 12,764 downwards.
GCCCTGATCGTCGGAACAAAATGTGAAGGATGAAGTTTCTTGCTCTGAACTACCGGCTGCGGCAGCGACAGAGTGACGGCGATTGGCTGAGCTAAGAGTTCTGAGGATGTAAAATTTTGGACTTTCTAGGGCTTTTCTCAACATTGACGACGCCATTTTCGGCTTCTCTGGTGTGGGGGAGGGGAGGTTGAAGACGGCGAAGAAATGGGCTTTGTAAAGAAATGAACATTAAAGCCCAATTTTTTTGAGGTCCACATCTGTATTTTACAGATTAAGATTTAAGTGGGTTACATTCATACTTTTAATCTCAGCCGTCGGATGCCGTTGGATTTGCATCCGACGGCTGAGATTAAAAGCCAGAATATTTGAAGAGAAGACAGACATTTTCACGGTGTTATTAAAATTATCCTCTTCACCTCGTTTTCTCAATCTCAAATTCTCCTCCCTCTTCCTCATGCCTTCTAAGATCCTTCGTCTTCTCAATTCATTTGTCGTTACATACCCCTGAAAAATCCCGCCGAGCGGCAATAAACTCTAGAAATAAGTTATTCCCAATTTTGCCGCAAAGCTTTTTTGGATGAGTTATAGGGTTCGTTCATCATTCATTGTCTTTTGTATGAGTTGTAGAGTACAAACTCGAACTCAAAATATGGGATGGATGGATTCAAGTGAATTGTGTTTATCAAATATTGAGTGGATGATGGATTCAGTTAAGGTTCCTCTTTCTTTCTTTGTTGTTATAATCATTCAATCATAACACCGTGAAGATGTCGTATTCTCTTCAAATATTGTGTCTTTTAATCTCGTCCATCAGATGCAAATCCGACGGTTGAGATAAAAGTTTGAATGTAAACCACAATTTGTGCAATAAGGATCTGGACCGGAAAAAAATTGCATTAAAGCCTAATCAAAGCTTGTAGGCTACACTTTCGAAGCTGATTTTGCAGAGTGAAAGGCCATTTAGTCCATTTTACTATACATATCGATCAATTTACACTCATGTACTTTCAAAAGAATCAATTTACTCCTTTGTACTTTCATAAAAAGAACTTTCACCCCATAAATATTTTTTATCTTATTATTTTTTACTAATGACCAAAAGACCCTCCACGCGGGCTCATCAAATTCACGGCAGAGATTAATTTTTATCTCAGGTTTATGTTGAAGATCATTAACAGAGAGAAAGTAAGTTCAATTATTTTTTATTTCAGGTTTACGTCAAAGATCATTAAAAGAAATAAAGTACAATTTGGTCATTAGTAAAAAAATAATAATAAGATAAAAAATATTTATGGGTGAAAGGGTCTTTTTATGAAAGTAAGAAGGGGTAAATTGATTCTTTTAAAAGCACAGAGATAGAAGTTGATCAATATGTATAGTATAAGAGGATAAATGGACTTTAACTCTTATTTTGCGGGACCAAACTTATCACAAGTCAAGTTATCAATCTTAGGGGTTTTGGGTGGGTGCAGTGAGATAACTCACTGCATAGTATGCAGTGCCCATGTGGCACTTCGGAATTGGTGTGGCAGGTGGGCCGGTGTTTAACAATTTTGTGCGGGCCCATTGACCGACCAATCCTGCAGTGCCACGAGGCCACTGCATAGTATATAGTGAGTTAGTCACTGTAAGCTCCCAATTCCCCAATCTTAGTGCCTATTTTGTATCTCAGCATGATTTTTACTTTTGCTCCTTATGTTCATTCTCATTCTCCTTTTCATTCTCCTTCTCCTAACTTTTAGAGTGTTTGCAAAATCTTTGAAAAAAATAGGTAAATTTTCCTTCTCATTTAGAAGTGAAAGGTAAATTAATTTAAATATTTATAAAATTGTCATTAGAGGTAGAAGTGGTAAAAAATTAGTCTTCTACCTATTTCATAAAAAAGGAGAATAAGGAGAATCTGACTAAATGCCTGTTTGCGCGAGGTGCTTTTGATTCTAATTTTGCTTATAAGCACATTTTAAAAAAAATGAGTATTTTTCGTCATACAAGTACTAGTGCTAGTACTTTTTTTTACAACCTCTCTCTTCTTAAAAATAAGCACCTCATGAGATATTTTTTTTCCTGCTTAAAAATAAGCATTACATCTTTGTAATAATATTCAAATATAAATACTTTTATGACTAATATATTTTGATTAAATTAACCTTATCTAATATATTTTAATTAAATGGATGAAGGTTATTTTAGTAATCTAATGTTAAGTTTATTATATATAATTAAAATAAAAATTTGAATGATTATTTTTAAGCACTTGCGCAAAATACTATAAGTTCTAAAAATAAGAAGAAGTAATTGAAGAAGTATTAGAAGAAGTAGTAATAATTTTAAACAAAACATGTCTTACAAAAAAGTATAAGGTGGAGTAGAATTTTAAAATATTTATTTTAAAACAATCTTTAAAAAAAAAAACACTTGTACAGTCCCATCTATTTCAACCCAATTTGTCGAGTTTTTTTTATAAGGAAAAGTCGCCGAGTCACACTCCAATCAGAATCTCTTGCGGATGTGTTTCTAGATAACGCCGACGGCCGACATCTATTTTCTTATTAAATTTTGTTTTTATGACCACCTTCTGCGATTCTGATTCTGTCATATCTTCACTGTCAGCTTGTAAGCAAACTCGCGATACTATATTACCATTTTGAGGCCGGATGCAAAGTGAGATGGAAAAATGGCATCTTGGAATTCTGTTCAGCGGGAGGTTGTCTACTATGGTTTGGGGTGGATTTCGTTTTTTTCATGGGCTTTGTGCTTTTACCCTCAGCTCATGTTGAATTTTCGAAGAAAAAGGTTGTTATACTTTCTGGGAAATTCGGGTTTCTGCTTCTTCTCCTGCTCGCGACTCTGATATTTGATTGAAGTTTTGCAGTGTTCAGGGGCTGAATTTTGATTTCGTGATGTTGAACTTGACGAAACACATTTCCTATTTGGTATACAATGCCTCTCTTTTCTTCAGTCCAACTGTGCAGAGACAGTACCGCCTGAAATTTGGCTTCAACCAGGTGGCTTTCATGATTCATCATATATCTGTATGTATGCCTGAAAATGTATTTATATTCCCTTGTTATGAAATTGCAGATGATACCAGTGGCTGCCAATGATGTTGCCTTTTCTGTACATTCTGTTTGTCTCATAGCTTTGACTTTGTTACAGATAGCAATCTATGATGTAAGTTTGTTATTGGCTTGCTAGTGCTATATGTTTTATGCGGTCTGTTTAAGGCAACTTTACCGTTGATCTGTTTCTACAGCGTGGAAACCAGAAAGTTTCCAAAATTACCATTTCAATTGTGTCTGCTGCCTGGTTGTTCGTTGCAGTGTGTGTTGTTGTAGCTTTACCAACTCATTCTTGGTATTGGTTGGTGTCCTGCTTCAAGTAAGAAACTCTGAAAATCCATGTTTTGCAAGAACAAGTGACAACACAAGCATTTATTTTGTTTTGGGGAATGATGACGTATTTGTTTGGTATGCTAGCACTCTACAGGTTGCTATGACAGTAATCAAATATGTTCCTCAGGTTAGAACACACATTGGCTATGCTATGCCAACCTGGTCTAGAGATTCTTATATTTTTCAATGATGTGTGTTACTAGTTACTACATACATTCATGCCTTTTCAGTTTTCACCTCTCTTCTTGTTTGAGTCCTGAGTCCTAACATCTAATGCAACATCTAGGCCTTCTCCAACTACCAAAACAAGAGCACGGTTGGTTTCAGCATCGGATATGTTGTGCTTGATTTTCTTGGAAGCACGACGAGCTTTTTTCAGATCATCACGGAATCAATTGATCAAAGTTAGACCAGCCATGATAGCCCTTCCTTCTTTAAGCTACAGTGTGATTCATTCATGTCATACCGTGCTTGATGATTCAATACTTCATCATTGCAGGATCCGTGGTGAACATTTATGGTAACATTGGGAAGACACTGCTGTCTGTGGTAGGTGTCGGCTCCTCTTATCATCATCCTCTTTCAATTCTTGCGTGTCAACTTTGTATGGGAACGGAATCAGTTGAAGGGGCTGAAGTTTATTTGCAGGTTAGCTTCTCCTTTGACAATCTGTTCATGGTCCAGCATTTTGTGCTCTACCCTCACAACAAGACTACAAACCATCACAGTGGTACTGCTGATACAACAAGCAAAGATCCTCTTATTACAAACTCCATTTGAATGGTTCCAAGTCTTCAGCTGATCTTCATCCCCTATACACTTTTCTGATTATTTTGAGATTTTAAATCATGTTTCTGATTATACGTATTTCCGATATCTTTTCCCTTTATATATCTATCTATTTTAATTTTTAATTCAGGCCAAAGGGTGATCCTGGGCTATGTTTTTTTGATATGGGCCTTGTAATTCGAATAAAATAAGCCCAAAAACCAATCTCAGTTGCGACCCAATTTGGTTCGGCCAGATCAGCGGATCAAGTATTGAACATGTTGTAATCGCTTCTCTTCTCACCAAGCTGTAATTTTGACTCGAAGACGCTTTTGCAAATCTATCTTTTGCTCTGCACTGGATAGGATTGGACCGGATGTCACAGCAGAGGCGCTGCCGCTTCTGTTTCCAGAATCGGCTGAGGGGATCCGACGCCGTTCAGCGCGTTTTGTAACAGGTGCTAAATCATCTTGCAGTTCCACTCAACCGACAAACTTTCAGTTTATTTAAGGGAGTGTGGGTGTGGATGAGAAACAAAATTCAATAACTGGAAAATGTAAGAATTGGTGAAGGATATGAACAACATGGTTAACATGGGCATATGGTTTGCTTTGTTTTAGTAGTTTGTAACTGGCACAGATAGAATTCGGCGGACACAGATAGAATTCGGCCTGATAGTACAAAAGTCTGCATGATTGTGTCTGTATAGGAAAAAAATTCTTCAATTGTTACTCAGAAAAATGTGCTGCATTGGTCCTCGTCTGATTTGTTTTTATTTTCCGCTTAATTACCGTATTACATACGTCGAAAGTTTCAAGTTTGATTATTTTTCTGACATATTCTGTAATCTGGAATATTCTTAAAGGGTTTAATCGTTTACTCTTGTGCAACTGTATTTCAGGGTTCTTCATTTGGGATGAAGGACCATGGATCCTGTCCTCGATGCTGCCCCACAAGAGAATGCTGAAGTAAGAGAATTAACTTAGGCTCCAAGCTTTTCCTGTCATGTTGAAGTTGCCTGCGACCATGAAGATGCATCTCAATGTATGGATGTGGATAGTGAGAGTACGTATAGCTGCCTTAATAATGGTTCTTCAGATGTGAGAAGTGGTGATGCAGATGGTGATGAGGAGCATGAAGTCACTTGCCAAAATAATTTATCAGTTCATCTCAGCGGTTTGAGCAAAGACGCCGAAGATGATAGTAGGAGCCCAGCAACGTTTGACTATGGTACCTCGAATCATGAAAGCTTTGATCATGATACCCGTATCTATTATAGCAGCCGGCAGGGAACAGATGCGGATGATAAGCAAATTCCTGCAACTCAGGATTCTATTGAAGCTAATAAAGATGAAGCTGGTGACTACATAGTGCCGAAACTTGGGGTGGAGTTTGAATCTGAGGACCATGCTTATAAGTGTTACAATAAATATGCCCTTATGGAAGGGTTCAGTATCCGGAAAGATTTTGTGAATAGAAGTAAGATTACAGGTTTGGTGGTATCAAGGAGGTTTACCTGCCACAGGCAAGGATATGGGTCTGCCAAACGTGATGTGAATGGGAACAAACCAAGGAAAGAAACCAGAACGGGCTGCCTTGTGCATATGACCATCACCCGCCAAACCAATGGCAATTATCGTGTCATTCATCTGGAAACTCGGCATAATCATGAGTTTGTGACGACATACACTGCTCATTTATTACCATCGCAGAAGAGAATATCCTTTGTTGAGGCTGTCGAGGCAGAATTACCTACCAGTTCAGTGCCAGATGGGGTGCCAAAGCTGGGTATGGCGTTCGACTCGGAAGTCCATGCTTATGAGTTCTACAATGCATATGCCCGCAAATTAGGTTTCAGTGTTCGGAAGGACTATGTCAACAGGAGTAAAAGAGATGGAACTGTGGCATCTTGGAGATACACTTGTTTCAGAGAAGGCTATAGGCAGAAAGATAAAAGGGGAGGTTTGAAGGTGAACAAACCTCGAAAGGAAACAAGAGTTGGGTGCATGGCTCAATTAGTCACTTCACGACAAGCTGATGGTAGATATCGTGCTACCCACTTTGAGGAACGCCACAATCATGAGCTTGTTCTTGCGTGCAAGGTTCGCATGCTTCGATCCCAGAAGAGGTATATCGGTAAAATTACAGAATCTAATGTATCTGGGAGTTCCAATGGCCAGACGAAAAGACTTGCTGAGTTGTTATTAGCTGGAGTAGAAGTTCAGGATGGTGTTGTTTATGATCCTATTGATCATGAGATGAGTCTTACATGGAGACGTGCTAGAAACATAAATGAGTAAAAGATTCATCATTTGTTTATGCTGTGCAACTTGATATGGAAGGAAAAATGAGTAATTTCTTTTGGGCTGATGGAAAGATGTTGGCGGACTATGGTGATTTTGGTGACGTGGTTTGCTTTGATACGACCTGCTTCCAAAGCAAAGAATGGTGTCCAATAGTCATGTTTTGGGGAATAAATAATCATAAGCAGATGACTGCTTTTGGTGCTGCATTTCTATATGATGACACTGATCCATCTTTCGAATGGTTGTTCCAAAAATTTATAAAAGCTATGTCTGGGCGAAAACCCAAGACTCTTCTTACTGATAAAGTTGCTGTGATATCTGATGCAATTGTCCATGTGATGCCCGAAACAGATCACAGGCTATGCACCTGGCGAATATACTAGAACACAGTTAAACATCTGAGTCAAGAAGTTTCCATTTCGGCTTCATTATCCCGTGATTTATGTGAATGCTTTTTCAATACGCATGAGGAAAATTTTCTGAGCACTTGGAAAGTCATGCTTGATACATACAGCCTGTGGGAAAACGAGTGGTTGCAGAGTCTATATGAAGTGCGAGACAGATGGGCTTTATCATACAGCGGCAGCACATTTTTGGCTGACATAGAAACAACATTAGTCTGTGAGGATTCCATAACCAACTTGCGAAAGTCTCTTAAGCCTGAATCACATGCTCTTCAATGTGCCAAGCACTTGGCTAGACTCGCGAATGACTGGCGCTACAGAGAGTTGGAAGCTAACTACGATATGGGTCAGCGCCTGCCAAGATTGATGGGGGATGTGATAATGCTGAAGCAGGTTAGGGAGGTATACACGCCAATCATTTTCGATATGTTTCACCAGGAATATGAAAACTCTCTGAATATGGTGATCAACCAATGTAACGAGATTCCACCCTCCGTGGAATATACAGAGTAAGTCTGTACGGTCAAGTTCGCCAGTACACAGTTTTATTACACATTTCAGAAGACGATTCTGTTACTTGTAGTTGTATGAAGTTTCAGTCGGTAGGAATCTTGTGTAGGTAACCATGCACTGAAAGTGCTGGATTATAGGAAATGTAAAGATAGTTCCTAGTCGATATATCTTAAAGCGGTGGAGGAGAGATGCACGCGCTTAAAGTATTTGTGCTGTACATGTTTTGGAAAGGATCAATTGATATGTTGTTGTAATCTATTGTGTTGAGTTTCTAAAGTTGAAATCTGAAACTGTTTATCCAAAACAAGCTTTATTTTTCTACAAGCAGGAAGCATTCTCACTTTCTGCATAATCAGGCTACAATGTTCATGATAAGGGCCTTTAGAGAGGCAATGGATGGATATATTCATTGTATAATAACACAACCAGCCTTTTGCATCTTGGGTTTAAATCTTTTGGAAGATAAATAATGTGACATTTATATATGTAACACCTCACACTGTGTGACGATAGATTCAAATGAATGCACCTTTCTGCCAGTGGTAGAGAAAAATAATTCATGACTGAGGCAGTTAGAGATGCATTCTCATATGTTCTTCTCAAGCAATGGATCTCTACGAAACTGGCTTGGTTTGTGAACTTTCTTTCTCGCCAAATTCTTGGAAGCATCATTTTTGGCAATGCATTTCGGAGGCGTAGGCAGCACTGAGGCAGTGCCTTGAGTGGTTCTTCCCAGCGTTGCAGCAGATTGGTACTTTGTGGCAGGGTCCTGAGTATGGAAGGCAGAAGTTACTTGCATCCCAAAAAACCTGAAAGAGTTTTATTAGCTACCTACCTTCTTCACCTGATGGTTTTTGAGGATTTGTGTTTCCTTGTAAAAATCAGGTAATGGGGTGGCTTTGAAGCAAAATCCACAACCCAATTTACTGAATTCTTTTCCTGCCTTCTCCTGCAAAACAGTCAAAATATTTTTATTTGAGACTTCGCAAGAGGTAATAAGCATATTAGAAGAAGCTGGCATACCTTCAATGTCTTTTGAACTGGCATGTCACTGGCACTGAATTTATCCTCGAGTTTCTATCAGAGTCACATCATAAGATCAGCTTATGGCACCGAACTCAAAGACAACTCAACTAGGGTTGTTATTGTTAGTTTACAAACTGGAAAGCCAATATCAGCTGAATTTTCTTGCCTGTTTTCTTCGTGCAGCTCTTTCTTCTGTTCTCAGGACAAACGGAGTGGATAAAGTTGGAGTTTGGAGCCTGTTCCGACAAGCTGTGAATGATTTCGAACAACTGAAAATGATACAAACAAGATAAGAAGCTCAAAACACTCCAGAAAACCAGAAAAGAGATTGACACCATTACTCATCATCATCCTAAAGCAAAATTATCAAGTTGAGAGATCACAAACAAGTTGGAGGAAGGTAACCCCAGAGCCTGCCTTATTTTGCTTATTAACTCATAGTGATAAATTTTATGACTTACACTGCAGACAAGATGTGCCATTTAGGGCCAGCACTTTTGCTTCCAGAGGGATCAATTTTTGGTGTTTTCAACCTGCACAAGGCAAGAATCACTTTAATAACTGTCATTTACTAGCCCCACAAAACCATGCACCTACTCAATGCTTCCAAATCTTGGTAACAGTTAAAATTGCCATTAGCCACAGAAATCAGAACAACAGCATTGTACTCCAGACCTCGGGGTAGCTGCAGGCGAAGTGAACACACCCTTAGAAGCTGCCTATAAAAGGAAGTAAGATGAGCATCAGCCTGAAAAAATCTGTACACCACTAACTAAACATTTAGATATCAATAATCACCGCTATTGGAGTCCTGAAAGGACTAGCAGCGTAAAATTTAGGCTCCTTGGAGTGAATGTGAGCAAGGCCCGAACTTCCATTTTTGTTGGTGGTGGATATGGGCTCTTTATCAGGCTCCTTGACATTACTACCTACATTCATTACTGACCATAAAGACTTAGCTGCTGATCTCCGTTTGTCTATCAGCTCCATAATTGGCTTTCTTGAGATTGTGTTAGTATTATTTTCTTTGTTGACACGAACAACTTGCTTGGTAGGTGTGGATGGAACTTTCCATTGCTTGCTATTGCTAATCGATGTCGTCTTCGATGAAGAAAGACCTGATTTGTTCTTGCTTGTTGCAGATGGGATATCACCACGATTCTGCTACAGGAAACACAACAGCATTTTAAGCACTGGGAACATTTTAAAGGAAAAAGAAAAGCAACCAATGTAAGATTTCACCTTTAGCAAAGGCCTCTCCATAAGTATTACTCCACTAGTCTCTGAAACATTGTCTCCTTCGTGACTTCCAACATCATCAAGCTCTTTCATTGAATTTGCCTTCACCGGATTCTCCACCGAATCCTCATCATTAGCTGAAGTTATGGTGCTTCCCGCGGAGCCATTTTCAAGAAGGGCAGTTGAAAGATGCTCAGCAGTGTCCACGAAATCATCATCTTTTGAATCCTGAATCTCGGCATCCGCTATTTTGGTAACTACATCTGAATACAAGATATCTGCTTGCTCGCTATAATCATCCCTATCCGCCGCAACTCCAGCCGCTGCGTTTTTACTAGCATTTTCCTGCTCAAGCAAAGCGGCAGCCCTTTGAGCGGCAATTCTCTTGTAATGAGCCTCAAAAAAAGCCTTCTTCTGCGCAACGGATCCTGGCTGCGCGTACCTCTCGGCCTCCTCCACATATTTCTTGTGTGATGAAAATGTGGACCATCGGTCCCAAGACAAGGATTCGGTCATAAACCTTCCAAAAGAAATGGATTCCCCGAGAGCATGCATGGGGGTTCCCTGCAACATCAAATGCCAAAAACATAAAAAAAATCTTCCGAAAAATCAAGTGGTGTCAATCCCTGAATTTTACCAAACATTTTTTGTTTTAACAATTCCCCATGTCTCAGAAACCAAAAAAAGTAAAGAAAGAAGAACGAACAAAGAATTCAATTGATGCCCAAGGAACCAACATAAGCACAGAGCAGTTTTGTAACTTTCATTGTTTTACGGACAACAATGTTCAAGCAACGAGCTTTCTGGGTCGTGAAACTAGTCTTGATCCATGATCACAGAAAATAATAGTTCAGTATGAATAATCAAGCATTCATGTAGAACTAGAGAGAATTGTATAGTGGGGTTTCATTTCTTCGGTTTCCCGTTACCTGTTTCGAATCATTGGGTATGGCAGACGCATATGAAAAGCCATGAATGAGACAAGAGTTGTCTCCCATTCTATAGTCCTTGCAGAATGCAGAAGAAAAACACCCTTCTTTCTGATTCAATCACGGGAGAGAGAGACAACCTCAGGACAAGATGTAACAACAAAATCTTGAAACCCCCCAAAGAAAATCTCAGGTTTCATTCAGGTCAGGTTCAGTTTATTTTCTCCCTTTTCTGATGGGTTATGTGGATCTTTGCCCTCATGACCCAATTTGAAATTCAAATAGAGCAGCAGCCGTTGTAAGCAAAAAGGATAGGCTTGTTCTTGTATGTTACTAATTACTATACTGACAGTTACAAATTCTTGATTAGCCTTCTTTTTCAGCCTTATATGGTCCCACTTTTTTAAACTTATTACTCAATGATTCCCCAAAACGGTCAATTTTTCAACCAGATTGATGATCCATGGCAACCTCTGTTTTTTTTTTATCAGTATCGGATACCATTTTGGATCCAATCACTAATTTATGAGATTCATGCATCAAAGCTTCTTATCATGTTCACATTAATCGGATAAAGTTCAAATCTTTGGGCTAATTTGATTGGGGGATCCAGTCCAGATGGGTTGGTTAACTTGAATTTGCAAGTGGAATTCAAATGAGTTTAAATGACTTCGAAAATTGAAGTAGTGCGACATAATTCAGATTAGATTTAAGTATGCCGTGGTCCACGGTTTGAACATACCAATACCAATCTTCTTTGTTTTGCTTGTAATAAAGGGTATTGTATTGGTGTAAGGTGCAGAAATTGCGGGGGAAGATTGGTATGTTCAAACAAAGACGAACTACCTTACAACTAAAACCACCTTATAAACCAAAGACCTACTACCTGTCTAATGAAATCTGGGCTACAGGGTAAATAATCCAAGCCCCAATTTCAGAAGCTTTTCAGTATGAAATACCATTGCTTTCAATGTAATAATCTCATTTGACAATTTCGATTCCATGTCTGCCTGTATTCTAAGATCAAAAATTGCAAACAGCAACTCTGTAAGAAATACGACAATCCTCCTACATCATAAGTTACAACCTTAGAGAATTCAAGCGCCATGGCAAGACCCTTTCAGTACTTTGCTTCAAGAACATCATACGGTGTACACCCTGATCGATTCGGAACTATGTATCAGTCTCTGAGAAACTAACCTAGTCCTCATGGTATCTCAGAACTGTGATCCCAAAATCCAGATGAGAAACTTCTTCTTTTGGTCTTCGAAGTCTTGAGCCTTTTTCTATGTCCTCTTTGGCCCGAAACCATTAGCCACATCACTGCTGCAAAACCACAGATTGAGAAAGCCCACATTCCAATTATCCAAAGTCTCATTGAACTGAAAGTTTGATTTGTCACAACTGGTGGAGACAATTCTTGAGAGGCGTCTTTCACACCTGCACTTCGGTCAGAAGCAACGACTCCCTCATACTTCTGCGAGGGCAAAGAAGGATGATCCGGAGTCTCCCGAGTTGGGGTGGCAAGAGAATTGGGATCAGGGCATTTATTTCTCTCATGGTGACGCCTTAGAGCCTCATTCAAACAATTTGCACACTCTATGCTAAGCAAGTCACGCCGGAGAAAATCCTCATTAGACCTATCAAGGATTGACTGGTCGGGCGGGTCTGGGAATTTGGCCCAACATTTGTTAACCACATCCCTGCGTCTCCACTTAGCTTTATCAAAACTCCAATTTCCAACCCTGAATTCCAAGCCATAGTGGAATACTCTATAGTTGACACCAGGTGCCGGAACATATCCTGGGTATATCAATATCTCATTGCTTATGATGTGTCTCAAGTTCAACTGCATGGAGAAATATAAATATGGTTTTAAAGAAACATATTGCATTTTATGATCAGAAGATGCTCGTTGAATGGGCAGTGATGAACGGTTAGGTGTACCTCTGCTGCACCGAAGGAATAGCCATACATCTCACTGATCCAACCAGATTCATAAACATCTCCAGTTATGTTTCTTGACCAATGTGACACATCTGCTCGGACTTCCTCAGTTTTTTGCAGCCAAAGCAAGGCAAATTTTTTAAGATCGCTCATATGCATTATTATCACACCTCCAACCTTGTCACATGCTTCAGGATGGCGGGTATGGATCTTGGCAAGTTCATTGTCGCAGCCGATAAG
>JAOYMZ010024595.1:0-17703 GCA_025802335.1 Pinguicula primuliflora | reverse complement strand
ACGAACTGCACCGGAATTGGTTGGAGAATGTCGAATGGATTAAAGGGGCAACGATACTGAAAACGGGTTGTTAAATTCTAATGGCGAGGTGACATTTCATCTCTTGCCCATTACGAAACGATGGTTCTGACCAGCGTTCCACTGGCGAGGATGGGTTTATTGCACCGGCATTCCCATGGAGAGGTCAGATTCTCGCCCCCATTCTGACCGGCATTTCCGTGGCGGAACGATGGACTTTGATCTGCTAAAATGAAGAAACGGTGTTTTCGTTTTTGGGAACAGAAATTTCTTCGACCCATTAGACGGTGTTGAAAATTGACGAAATGGGTTGAAGAAGGATGGGGTTGAAGAAGGACGAAATGGAGTGAAGAAGGATAAGGATGGGGTTGAAAATGGACCAAATGGTTTTGGGTGTTTGTTTGACCCCGACTCGCCCTTTAGTTTGCTTGAATTAAATTGTTGGATCTCAGCCATTCAATTGGAGATCCAAGGGACGAGATCATTGTTGGGGAAATAAGGTAAAAGTTGGGTATATAGGGATTGGGGATAGGAAGGAAACTGCTTATGGTGGTCGTTGAAATTTGCATAGACCACTAACGCAATTTAATGTGAATAACACATTTTTGGGTTCTTAAGAAAAAATTGTGTATGGATTTTCCACCTCACAACTCACATGACCATGCCTCAACTTCTTTGTCTCCGGTTGTGTCATGCGTGTAAGCTTGAGAAGTTACTAGTGTGGTTTAGATGAACCTTGTCGTGAGGAAACACAGATATCGTCAAACTAATGTGGATCATATGTTTTTTAGCGGCATAATGGCAAGAAGTTTAATGCCTTCTCAACGGGAGATTATCAAAAGGAAATGAATTGTTCGAAATGAAAGAAGGCAATTTTAAGTATTTTATAAAGAGTAATATTGTATGTACCCTCACTTTTGACCCTATTTATAAATTCCATGATGTGCTAAGGATCACAACCACAATCATTTTTTAATGTGTGGTTGTGATACTTGACACATCATGGAGTTTATGAATAGGCTCAAAAGTGAGGGTACAAATAACATTATTATTTTATAAATGTTGCAATGTCTTGATATAACGGATGTATATTTTCGATTTCCGGGCAAATATATACGTTTGAATTACTTGATGAAGTTGTGGCTTTTGAGGAGTTGTGTTGTGTTGACAAAGATTGTACTAACATGTTATGGATCACAAGGTTCCTTCAAGGTATATTGTGTTTGTGGGAGGTAATCTTATGATTAAAGAATACTTTGAATTAATCACCAAAAGAAATTGGGAACTGTCATCTAAATTGGGGTATGAACCACCACCCCAAATGAAACTTTATTGTCACAGCAAAGATGTGAGTGCAATATCTCATAATCCGGGTTAACATGATAGAATCAAATACGTGGAGATTTACTTGCATTCATCTAGCACAATTTGGATGCTACAGCAATTCAACCTACATTCTTATGATTAGGGGATCAACTAGGTGATGCACTCAAAAAGACGTGTGTACTGCAACCTTCAAGGACTCATTGAGTAAATTGGGACTCCAAAACATGTAGTACCAATTCGAGGGAGGTTGTAGAGACTAGAGATCGAGTCCTAAGCAAATATAGTTGTAAGAAAATAAAATAAAAAGTAACTGTAGTTGTAATCATCTTTAGGGATCATGTGATCATATTTTACTCATTTGCAGAGAGAAGCTGTGAGACAGCAAATGGTACTCGTGAATGTTATTGATACAGCAAGAATCCGCCATTATTGTTTTCAAGTATAATTGCACGATGATTCAGTAGAAGCATTCAGAATTCAATCAAGTAGTTTTATCTTTCACAGCACTGATGAAGCAGACAAACAAAGAAAAGAAAGGATGAAGATAAGCTCTTCTCGACTATGCACAATAGGCTACACAAAAAGAGTTACTCTAACTCATGCCGATGTGATGGGTAAGCACCACACACACTCACCAAACAAGCTTCTCACCAGGCAAGTAAGAAGGAGAACCACCATCAACTTTGTTTTTCTTCTTTGGAAACACTGCGCTCAAACTAGGCATGAGTACTTTCTTGCTGATGGAAGTCTTTGGTTTTTCTCGCTTTCTTGTTTCAACTGCTTTCTCTGGAGATATCAGCTTCGGAAACTGGTAATTGTACAGTGATGGTTCAAATGATTTCGCCTTTTCATCAAGGATGCGGGATGCTGTTTCTGCTGCCTTCTTCTGTTCCTGCTCGCCCCATCTCCTGAGTTCCCTTTCAACTGCTTTTCTAGCAGCCTCAGCCATCTCTGCCTTCTTTAAGGCCTCACCAGTTGCAGTTCTCATGAGACCAATTTCCTTTTGGGTAGCCTCCAATCTCTTCAGAGCCTCACTTTCGCTGGCTTTCACGGCTTCTACCTGCGCCATTGCAGCTGCAACTTTCAAGTCTGCTAATTTTACAGATTCATCAACCTTTCTGCTCAGTGATTCATACTCATCCCTTGACATCATGATCCCGGAACCTGGCTCTGATGTCGGGGTACGTGCAGCATTGTTCTTCTCAGATAGAATCTTAATTTGATCAAGGGCTCTAGCCTCAGCTGCCTTGGCCTCTTCAACGTCAATCATCATAATTCTTAGTTTATTTTCAGCTTCTTCTAGTTCAATTTTTCTGGCTTCTGCTTCTAGTTTCATCTCTTCAACTTTACACTTCATCTCATCTGTTTCACGCTTCGCATGTGCACTCTGTGAAGCTAGCAGATGGAGGGAGGCAACCACTTCACTAGATGCTCCTCTGACTTTGGCTTCTTCAGAAAGAGCTTCCTCTAGTTCCGATTTAGCTTTCAAGAGCTTTAGATGCAGATTGCCGACAACTGATTCCATATCTCCTTCCTTATCCTTCGCTTCAGAATGCTGGTTTTTAATAGCATCAGCTTCCAACTTAAGGGTCTCCATAAGGTTTCTCAGAAAGCTCTCCTCTTCCGCCACTTTACTTAGTGATTCTTTAGCACCGTCTAATTCCATAGTAACAGTCTTAACAGAATCAAGATGAGCAGCCCTGGAATTTTCCATCTCCTTACGCACAACTTCAATTTCTGATGAGGCTTCACGGAGGTCGGCCTCTAATTTTTTGGCAACATCAGGATAAATATCCTTCTTCAGGGCAATCAGCTTTCTCTGGGATTCTTGAAGTCTAACCTTATGAGATTGCTTTTGTTCATCCTTTTCAGCGCACGCCCTCGTTTCTAGTTCCTTGACTAGAATATCTGCATGTTGTACATGCTGTATCGACTCATTTATATAAGTAACTTCCCTGGATATCTCATCAACTCTTTCCATGTTTTCTTTGGCAGTATTTTCAGCTTCGGTGGTTTGTTTTTCAGCCTTGACCTTGGCGTCTATTGATGCATCGTAATCCTGATGAAGTTTCCATAGCTTCTGCTTTGCTGAATCAAGTTCCGCAACTGTAGCCACATACTGAACTCCATGAATTTCAAAATCCCTTTTTGGAGAACAGTAAGTCCCATCAGAATTGGCATTCTTGGCTTCTGCAAATAGCTTTGCTTGATATTTCGCTTCTTCAGTAACCTGAATTGCTGCATCCTTGGATTGATTAGTAATGTTAAGTTTCTGAGCAAGATGTTCCACAGTAAGTTTTGCTCTTTCAAGCTCCAAAAGAGCCTGAGCTTTAGTGGTCTCAGCATTATTTAACTGCTCTTTCAACTTGTTCAACTCTTTCGAAGCCAAATGAAGTTGTGTTTCCTTTGCCAGCATTCGCTGCAAGAAACAGGAGAAAAAATCGAAGTCCGCAAAAAATTTAATCCAAAACAAGTCTCAAGGCAATGCCTTAACCAACAAGGAACATAAAATTGACATACCTCTGCAGACACTGGTCTCGGTTTCCAAATAACCTGTTTACCTCCTGAAAATGTGCCTTCACCAAATAAGCTAACAGCATCTTTCACGGACTGAAATGGTGAACTTGTGTCAATTTCTCCCACCTCCGCCTTACGGAACCCTTTGGTTTTGTTATAATCTTTCGCCACCATAACTAAACTTTAGTAAGAGATGTTATCTCTGAAACAAATCAGGAAGAAACTCAAATTCTAACAACATAATGCTAAATGCATATCCCAGAACAATGGCAAAAGGAGGAAGCGAAATTTATCAATTGGAACCCATCAAGACAGACTACACCAGACTGCATTTTCATAATGACCTTAAATATAAAAGACTACTGTACATAAAAGTAGCAGCAGCAACAACATATTATAAAATCAGGGATGAGTAACTGAATTCAAGCCAAGTGCACTTTAAACCAGCAGCTGAAATGAATATGATCTCAACACAAGTACAACAGTATTACCTGAAAATTATATCTCCACAGTTACTGAAAATCCGTTACAAGAATCTGAGTAAACAAAAGCAGAAATAACGCGTTAAACCCCCAATACCGCCATGCTTCATTAAGCGAAATAGAATGTATGTATCAAGAAAATAACAAATAAAAGAAAAATGGATAACAAAGAGAATAAAATGGCTAATGATAACTCACGCTCAAACCCTAATCATGTGGCAGAGAGAGTTCACCATCATCAAACAACTCAAACCCACGAAAAATGGAGACTCTCAATCTACAGCAATAATAAAAAAAACGGCGAATAGTCTTGAATCAGCTACAAAAATCCTTTTTCGATGCTTTCCAAAATGCCACAAAACAACTCGCAAACAGACAGAAAAGTTTCACCAGAAAAGTCCAAGACTCTGCAACTTCAGAGGCCCCAAGAAAATCACCCCACACTGCTCGAGTTATAAAGAGAGACGAAATCAAAAGGGTTTGGAGCAAAAACCGTTCTTAATCTATCCGCAGCCGAATCCCTGTTGGGATTGATTGAAAAGTTGCAAAAGCAAACGAATTGGTTTGGTAAAGAAGAATCCTTCAATTTTCTTTTCTTGTTTCATGTCAGCGCTGCGAGTGAAGGAACAGATCGAAACTTCTTGCCTTATTAAGAGGCCTGTAAGACTGATAAATTTCAGTCCAACATTTCACAACTATCCAAGATTAAGAAAGAGGGTTCTTAATGGACCCTACCACTAGTGAAATTTTGGGATAGGAAAAATCGGGCTCCAAGAGGCCTGCTATAGCCCACGCCAGTGCCGGCACCCCACCACATTTATAAAAATATAAATAATTTTCCATAAATTAAAATATTATAAATTTTATAAATTTTATAAATTTAAGAGTTAAATTAATATTACGACGGCTTCACCATCGAAAAATTTAAAACACTATTTAAATATTATAAATTCAAGAGCTAAATATAAATCCAAGGGCTAAATCCTATAAACCCAAGGTCTAAATACTATAAATCCAAGTCTAAATTTGTAGAAAATCGTCCATATTTTGACTAAATTGGGAGGGTGGTGCACTGGGTACTAAAAATGGGGGTACCTATATCATTTTCATATAATTCCACATACTAATTGAACCACGTCACCAACGAGTACCGGCCACAGGTCTGATGAGAGCGAACCGTCGATGCATTGCAAATCAAAAATGGTAGATATGGCCTAGATAAACACAGTAATATTGATTCTCGAATCATCAAGTTGAAATAGTATCACAATCGGTCCAAATTTTTATTTTGGCCTTTATAACATATCGTTTTAGGGTTAAGTTTGTTCTCTTAAAATTTTTATTTAATAGGGTTTTAGTTTTTTTTTGCGTCGAAACCGCCGAAACCAAAATTCACTGCCGATTCCGACTCCGTTTCGACGCAAGAATTTCAAAACCAATTTTACTTTTTTACCGAAAAGTGTCCAAAAATAGGTGTACCGAAATTCGGTATACATATTTTTAGTACATATAACATTCTTATTGGCAAATTGGGGTTGTGTCATTGGCATTCTACAAGTCTAGAGGAGCAAGAACTCATCAATAAAAATAATTATTGGTTTTTTAGTGTAGATAAAATTATCAAACATCCATATTAGAAGTTATCATGCTTATCAATTAAGCTACTTGGTTTGATAAAACAAGTCTTGATTAACCAAAGTTTGCTGGAAGGTGTAGCTGCTCTTGCTACGGATACAAAAGGATTGTTGCGTAAAATCATTAAGATGCAACTGTGTTGGCAATGATGCTTGCTGAAAAAAAGGAACTCAGAGCTAGAAAAGATCCTACTACAATTGAGAGTACATAGATGTCAGGATGACCATTTACCATAGGGAGATACACGTTTGACTTATGGCGCATTAGGAAATCAGGTGTTTAGAGAGGAGTTCTTGCTGGTTTGAACAACTCCACATACAAAAATAAGGAGGAAGCAGATACTCAAATCTGCATATTCTACTTGTAACTTTACTGAAGTTTCCTTTGCTTGTAAAAACATTTTAGAGCCAGCTTGAAACCAACAAGAAGGCCATGAACATCCAGTGCTTGGTTTGTATGCAGACTTTTATCTGCACAACTTAAAGGTGAAATGCAAGGAACATGCTGAGGCCAGACATCCCAAATCTAATCTCTATGCGTGCTTCCCACACCTTAAGAATTGATGAGAAGCTTGTTAAATGATTTCGTACTTGGCTTGAAGTGGTTTAAGTGAGTTTATATCCTATAGCCTTGTAATGGTTACTGAGCACATGTGAGAACTCTTATGAAAATATGATGACAATATCTTCTATGTCTAGTGTGAAAGAATTTGATACAAAAGCTTGAAGAAACGAGACTTGAGAAATAGGATTGTTTTCTTGTATTTCAATTGATTATGTTTTCTATACTATTACAATATATAGACAAAGATACAAGAGTCCTATATGGTAAAGGACTTGTTTACCATATTTAAACTAATCTACCATATCTTGTTGTTTGACCAGATCATCCTTTATTTGCGTGATTTGCTCAACCTTCGTGATTTGCTCAATCTGCTTAACACCTCCCCTCAGCTAGCGGATAGTGCACGAACCATTAGCTTGTCTCGTAGATTCATGAAACGAGAGGTGTATTGTCCTTTGGTAAAAATATCTACAACCTGGTCATGAGAAGGGATATACTTGAGTTGAATATCCTTATTCTGCACCTTCTCACGAATAAAGTGATAATCAACCGCTATATGCTTAGTGCGAACATGAAACACGGGGTTCGATGCTAGAGACATGGCCCCTCATGTTATCACACCATATGACAGGTGTATGAGACAGACGTATGTGGATATCATTAAGCATCATTCGAGTCCAATACAGATCCGCTGTAGTGTGAGCGAGAGTCCGATACTCAACTTCGGTACTTGACTTGGCTACCACATTCTATTTCTTTGCTGCCCATGATATCAAATTCGAACCCAGGAAGACACCAAAACCAAACGTTGATCGACGATCTCGCCTATCTCTTGCCCAGTCGGCATCGCAGAATGCCTCAAGTGTCAAAACAGAGGACTCCGATCTGGTAAACTTAAGTCCATGACTAATGGATACCTTGAGATAGCGAAGAATGCGTTTGACCGCTTGCCAGTGGCAGGTAAGAGGATGCTGGAGATATTGGCACAGCTGGTTAACCTGAAAGACAATCTCTGGTCAAGTGAGAGTGCAATATTGAAGGGCCCCGACTGTACTCCGATAGATGTTAATCTCTGAGAGAAAAGGCGGATCCCCTGATAAATCCTTGGTCCGAGAGTCCGTGGAGGAAGGTGATGATATTGGCTTGGCACCAAGCATCTTGGTTTTATCCAAGAGATCATAGATGTACTTACTTTGGCAAATGTGCAAGCCCGTGTCATTCCGAATAACCTGCATCCCGAGGAAGTAGCTTAGCTCTCCTATATCACAAAGTTTGAACTGAGACTGCAGATAGCTGACTAGACTGTCCATCATGCCCTGGTGTGTACCAGTAAATAAGATATCATCCACATACACGAGTACATAAAGATGAACGTCCAACTAGTAAAATGTGAACAAAGACGTGTCTAGCTGCGAACATTTGAACCCATAGGAGAGGAGACTAGTCGAAAGCTTGATATACCAAGCACGAGGAGCTTGCCGAAGACCATACAGAGCTTTATGTAGGCGGCACACATGATCAGGATGAGTAGATGAAACAAAGCCCAGTGGTTGCTCCATATATACCTCTTCCAGAAGAACACCATTCAAGAAGGCATTAGATACATCGAGCTGACGAATAGTCCAACTGAACTGTACTAACAAGCAGAGAAATATCTGAATGGTGGATGGTTTAGTCACTGGACTGAAGGTCTCTTCATAGTCAAGTCCATATGTTTTCTCAAACCCACAAGTCACTAGGCGAGCCTTGAATCGATCAATGGATCCATCAGACTTGGTTTTGACTTTGTAGACCCATTTGCTCCGAAAAATGTTGTGGTTGGACAGTCGGGGACAAAGAGACCACGTGGAATTCGCAATCAATGCATCATATTCGTCTTTCATGGCAGCACACCATTCTGGAGAGGACTTGGCCTGTAAGTAAGTGGATGGCTCTCGAGGAACCTGCACACTGGTCATAGCATATACATGATACTTGGAAGCAAAGTACATATGAAAATCAGAGAATGACCTGGGTTTATGAAGTGTTCGAGAAAGCGGCCGCCCAGGAGCCTGGGCGGCCGCTTAGGCGGTCGTAAACTAGAAAACGCAACGCTTTGGCCCAGGGCGGCCCACTGGGCGGTTTAGGCGTCGGAGCTGCCGCACGGGGCGCCGGAGCGCCGGTATTATGAAAAAAAATTTAAAAAAAATTTGACTCATTTTTTAATCATACTTGGGCTTCAAGCTTTACTTAAAACCCAAATTTCAAATTCAAAATCATAAAGAAATGGTTTAAGCTTTCAGTTAAATTTGTTGCATCCTAAATCCACGTTTTAATTCATGACTTTCAAATTTGATTATAAAAAATAACCCATAAATGGAATTTACCTAATTTGATACATTATATCAATTTTAATCAATATCTTGTTAGTAAAAAATGATTAAAAAACAATCCAATAATTGCCAAAATTCTATAACTGGGCCTGGTAAGTTGGGCCAAATTTGGACGATGTAGTTGACCAACAACAAATGGTGAGAAGTTTTTACTGTACACGTGTTGATTTGTTATTGGACGAGGCATGGTAAACCATGTCACAGCGTCGTCGCCTTGTCTTCCTTTGGCGTCTTCTTGGCTTCTCCGTAGATGCGGTGCGTCGTCGTTCCCTTGCCTCCATAGTATTTGCTCAAAAACATCGCGTGGACGGTGGACCAAGGTAAGTATTCTTCGATTTATTCGGCATGATTGTGCGTTTGGATTTCGCCTGTCATGCCAGCATAGTAGCTCCCTGATTTCAGCAAGTCCATGGGAAATAGTTTAGGTTGCTGTGGTTCGTCTTGAATGATTTCAGGAAGGATGATTCAAAAAAACTTTTTGTTTCGATTGGAGCAAATAAAATTCTCTATTTAAATTTATCCTGTTTGAACTTGTTTGCCGGATGCATGGGAAGAGTGCTTAGTTTTGAATTCAATTAAGGGGTGTTGAAGTTATTTGGCCTGGATGTTCCTGCTTCTACAGTAACATTTCTGTTTTTACTTACTGTGTATGTATACACAGTGGAACTTATCTGGGAGGCTTCTATTTGGTCATCTCGCTGGTCATTGGAGTTCGTTGTAGTAGTTTATGACCGTAGAGGTGAGCTATACTTTACATTTGTCCTAACAAAATTGGAACTTCATATTCAAAAAAGTGTAATACCTGCTCTTATAGCTGGCCCATCTTAGGATCAAAAAACGAAGACAGGGAATTGCGTTGGTCATTTAGTTTTTTTTCATGAATACAGATAGATACTCACACCCGATTTTTTCATTGCCTGGAAAAAAGTTTGATGGTATTTTGGTCCCGCGTTACAGATGAGTCTGCCATTGGTGGTGGCATCAATTGTATTACTAAGCAGCTTCGGAGGGGCTTTTGGCATTAGATTTGTACTGGATAGAGAAGAATGCTTCTCTCACAAGGTGGAATATGGGAACACTGTGCGTTTCTCTTTCGTGGTGATTAAGACTGAGGGTTCGTGGCATTATAATGAAGACGGTGTTGACCTAGTGGTAAGTTATCTTGTTTGAAGGTTTTGTTTTTGCTTTATGGTCATTGTTGCAAAAGTAAAATATCTGTCGCAAGATCATCTTTGTGACTAAAATGGAACTCTTAGGTGTTGAAATTAATTATAGGTTGATTCAAGTATGCTGTAACTCAATGATGATGGTCCTTCTGTGTATTTTTCCTGAACAAGCTCTTTGAAATTTGTTTTAAGGAGGTGATGACATTGTTAACCCCTTATATGCATCTTAAAAAGATCTGTGCGTGCTTAACTTATCCACATATGTGATCCAAGATGTATGTCCTCCTGAAGTATGTCAGAATACATCATTGTTATGCGAAAGTATAAATTTTCGATTGAAAAAATAATGACTTACTGGAAAGTGTAATATCTTTGTAATTGAGCCTGCTGGACACAACAGGTGAAGGGACCAAATGGCGAACAGATCCATGATTTTCGTGGCAAGACAAGCGACAAGCATGAGTTTGTGGCTTATCATGAAGGAGTTCACCGGTTCTGCTTTACAAACAAGTCCCCATATCATGAAACTGTAGACTTTGATGTCCATGCCGGCCATTTTCTATACCACGACGAGCATGCTAAAGATGGTGATTTCCTTCTAACCCCACCCCATTTTATTCGATTTAGGATTAATCTCTTAGATCATCTCAGCTTTGAACATAATTTCATGAATTGCACGCAGAGCATTTCAAGCCTCTATTCGAGCATATTGGTAAGCTTGAGGAAGCTCTGTACAACATTCAGTTCGAGCAGCATTGGTTAGAGGCTCAAACCGATCGTCAGGCAATAAGTAAGTGGATATTTATATATTTCTTGATAGGTTTCCACCCGCGGTTCCTTGGTTTGTTGATTGCTTGTTTGGTGGAATTTCACAGTAAACGAAAAAATGAGCAGCCGAGCAATCCACAAGGCATTATTGGAGTCAGCTGCTCTTGTTCTAGTTAGTGGCCTGCAAGTCTATGTTCTTCGTCGTCTCTTTGAGAGAAAGCTTGGGATTTCTAGAGTGTAAAATTTTGCACCAGTGGCAAATTGCGAATGTGTTGAGATGCTGTTCTTACAGTGTTCGAGCAAAGTTAAGTCTACATGTAAAACATTATATTTGTCACTTGGCATGGCCTGATGTTTAACATAAACTCTATACAGCACCTCCATTACACAACTCCATTGCACCCGTTGCACGCGCACACACCAATGTTGTTGTGTTCACACTCACAAGCCGATGGGTACAATGGAGATGCCGCATAGAATTTCTCAATGTTTAAATCACAAAATCTCCAATAGAAGTGTGCTGCAGTTTTTTTGGGGGGTTCTTTTTGTGGTGGCACCGCAGCAAAGCAACTTTAGTGAAGGAACTGTTTGGGGACCAATCAGAAAGCTCTTACAGGATAAGTGATGAATAAAACTTGCACACAAAAAAATGTGATGAACAAATCATCCAATAAAGGACCAAGAATTGTTTCACGAGTCGTATAGTAGCAAAAGCAACGGACAAAAGCTGGCTCACATTACACTATTGCACCGAGTGCTGGCCCATTAACTGTCATGTATCTTGCCAGCAACAATTTAGTTTTACTACATACCAGAATAAACTAATATGGTGCCTAATGCCACCTGCAAATGCCATTTAGGTACCTTTCTTCTTTCTGTTTATGAACACGCATTCCATTTATATATTATGCACATGCTGGTCAAGTTTCTGCACTTGGATTCTGGATGCAGCAGAACCATTTCTTCTGCAAAATGATGGCATTATGATCAGTTTCAGACAGGTTAGACTATAAGACATACTAAGTAAACTTCAACCTTATAAAATGGCAAGACTACAAATTTTATATATAAACTAAGCCATGTTTTTACAACATCGAACAACCAATTGTCCCTTGTCATGAATATTGTAGTTTAAGTGTACTGCAGCATCAAGCTGAAGCTCTCATATATCTTTCAATATCAGGTTTAAATACTAATAAATGAGCCGAACGTTAAGCCAGATAGACAGCTAAAGATAGCAGTAACATCGAAATAGCCAAAATTAAAGAAACTGATAATTAGAAGCAAATTGTTGAAGAAGATACACCAATCAACCTTACTATGCTTTTTGCATATAATTGGATTAAGAAATAAGAACTTACAGCCTGAGGTTTTAAAGGTTCCCCTCCATGGTTTGTATGTAAGTCCACTTTACCGGGAGAATCTGGCTTCCCACCTGTTTTCTTCTCATCTCGGGCTTTGTTAAATATTACTGTAAAGCCCTCTGCTGAAGCAGGATCGTTAACATCCCATTCGCCAAACTTGGGCAACGGCCGACCCTTCTCCTGCAAATGGAAATACGTAAACGGTCTAGCTAGAGCGGTTCTGAATAATCCTGTTCTTGAGAGACCCCCATAAGGTGCATCTCTGACGTTTCCTGCAACCACATGACTTCGGAAGAGGGTCTCTAGTATGCAGTGTCCTTGTAATACTGCGGGATTAGCCGATGAACGAGATCGCAAAGGTTTTGAACACTAGCCTGCACAAATCCCGCAGACACCCCCAGATCCCATGACTCCTATCCTAACCACATAGACTCCTATAATCACTACCATAATTGATCTAGTCAAGTAGAACAGGACAAAACACAAGTCCCGGATATACTTATCATCGTGCAATAACAATAAATAAAATATTCGAAAACAAACCCAGGCGCTTGTGAGTTGTGACTTTGGGCCAAGGCACGGTTAAGAAGAAAAACACGGCTCGTAACTTCCCGATGGAAATTTTTTTTAAAAAAAATGCAGCCTTTTCCCAATGAGTAAGAACTAAGAATTGTAAAATAGTCTACCAGCTAATCTAAGTTTCTTTTCATTTCCCTTCCTTCTTCTCAATAGGGGAGAAATGGTGATGTTTGCACGCACAGTTCCTTTCATTTTGTCTAAGCATCGACAATATTTACATCGGAGCAACCACTCCCAAACGGGAAACAAAAAATACAAATTCCGCAGCTCCAGTGGAAAACAAAGAGATCCAACAGAACAATTGATACGCAACAATTTCATTATTCCCAACAAAATAACCGGATCATTCAAAGGCCACATCAGGACGAAAGGAGATGATAAATCGCAAAAAATAAAGCAATTGATAAAGAAACAAAATTATGAAAATACATATAAGGATTCGATTTCATACCGCCATAAGTTCTCACTCAGAGATAATGCTTGCGATTGCGAGTGAAATTGCGAGAGAGGACGGAGGTGACGAGACAAGTATAGTCATGGGAAGAGTCATATAGTGTGTCCCGTCTGGCTGACGGCTGTCGAAGTGAGCTGTTCAGAAAAATTAAAATAAACTCAAAATATTTGAGAAAAATATAAAACAAATAAATAGTATGTTAATACAGTATTGCTAGGCATACAGGAAATCGAATTTTTAAATTAAAATAATGCAAAATAATGAAAATACCCTCCCACTTAGCACAGAAGCATAGCGAGACCCACTGTTAATTTCATCATTTCGCATCAATTCGATTTAAGAATTGATTTAAAGTGTCCAGGTGACTTATTTAAGAAAGTCATCAACCCCCAACCTACCCTCTCCAAACGTGCTAAGACATTTTGAACTACTGGACGTCCTGTTTTTATACCAATAGCTCTTTAAGTGTCCAGATGACTTATTTAAGAAAGTGTCCAGATGACTTATTAAAATATCCGGTGATTTTATGAAGTTAGCTCTGTTTTTATATAGATGGCAAAGAGTTTAAAGAGATCATCTTATTAACACCATAACAATTGATCTTGTTTGAGCAGCCGCCGTTCGATTACTATTCTCCATTTTGCGATCGACAGCGGACAGCGATGGCATTTAATGAAAAGGAAGAGTGTGGAATAAAAAAAGAGTGTGGAATTAATTTAATCAAATAGGCATTTCTTTGTCGATGAGGGATCGGGGGATTAATCGAGTGGTTCTAATTGCACTCAAAATTATGAGTTTAAATTCCATAATTACCGACAAAAAAAATTCCAATAATTGCACTCAATATTATGGGTTTAATTGCATTCAAAATTATGAGTTCAAAAATGAACTCGTCATATTTGGCTAGGGTGGGTATTTGTAATTCGGGATTGGGATTCGTCGAATCCCGATCCCATTCCATTTGGGTTCGGGCCCAAAAATTTTTTGTTACACAACTTGAAACAAGCTTATGTGTTGATTCAACCCCATTACAAAAAAATCAATTTTTCGAATTCCAAACAATCAATTAAGACATAAATTAAAATAAATTCCGTCCCGTTTAAAATGGGACAGGCCCGATCTTGTCCCGAACTAGGGTCGGGACATGTTTTTAGGGCCCGAACCCATCCAGAACTCTTTTTTTTGGGATTCGGGCTTTGGACCTGCCGGAACTCGGGATATCCCGAGGCCCGAAAGCCATTTGCCCACCTTTACATTTGGCTTGCCAATTATTATAGTAGTGCGTTGGGTTTAACTATCTCGGTATGATTCACTCCGTTATTCAAAAAAAAGCATTTATTTATTATTATTGGATCCAGCCTTTCTCACCAACTAACCGGGCCAGAAAGAAAGATGTCTGCAGTCCTTCCTTCAAACAATTATCCATCCGCACACGCTTGAATGCACGATTGACATTATAAGAAAAGGAAAGACTTGAGAAAGATCTGCAGTTATTCAAAAAGTCCACTCTTAAAATCCTGAAACAAAATGACAAAAAGAGAAATGGATAGTTCCCTGCTTGAATGGCTTGAACTTTATGCAACTGACTGCTTTGATTTAATGGTAAAGTTCTCATATGTTATGCCTAATTTTAATTTTGGTTATTGTCATCATCAATTATCAAAATTAGCTACGCTGCTGATGTAAAGTCTATATGTACGAGTGAAACCAAAAAATATCATGTTCCGACGGGACTCCAACAACCTCATCTCCGGTAATTTCATTGTATAGAATGTTGATAAGCTCCTGTAAACAAATTGTAATGGAAACACAATTTGGGATTGTCATCACATACTAACACAATGGAAACAATCAATGATAACATTATACATATGAGATCAAAAATTTCATGATCTAACGAGATTATGGTGACTTAATCGTTTGAAATTTATAAAATTAATATAAATTTCCGACAAAATCTTCGAAATCCCACCGGAGGGTGATTTCCAGTGCATAAACCTTTTATCTATGATTTAAATTTGAACGATGACAACAATTCAAAATAATATGTTCAGCGTTTCAGTGTCAAGAAGGTGATATATGATTGATTTTTTCACATATGGTTCGGTTTACTAGAATTTTAAAATTTTCCGTCAATAAAATCATCACAATAACGCCAGAGCTGAAGGACTTTCCATCAATAAAGTCTACCCGACCATGATAATTGCCATAATTGAAAAGAAAAACTTATTATAGCTTATATATGCTTTCTTCTTGTTTTTTCTTTTTGCCAACTAACCAATCCTTTTGGCCTCAAATGCTTCCATATAAATGTAACGCGAACCTTCGTTTGTATGTATGTATGCCTGCTGTCATAACCCCATTAGATAAGTTCAGCCTTTCTCCGATTCTGGAGGAAGATAAATATTTGTTGAATATTTGTAAATAATTGGTGAAAGCTCGTCTGTTTTTTGTAAATAAGGTGAATGATGGCTGTATAGATTTGCCATTAATCAACAAAAATATATTACTTACAAAAAAAAAAAATAAGTTCAGCCTTTCCATCCCAATCCAGCACAGTTAGTTCCGTTCCACTCCACAAAAATGCATACTGGCATATTAAATATGAAAAACGAAGGCTATGTTCAATAATAACGACCTAGATTTCGAGATTATTGTTCATCCCATCTGCATGATGAAGGTAGACACCAGGAAAAAAAAATTTAGAAAATACTACGAGTCGATGGGCCACCCGACCTGACCCCCTCCATGCCTTCATTTGCCTTGTGCAGTATGATTGTGTCTTTTGTAGACTGACTCAGGATTCTCCTTGAAGCATCTGAATGCAGCAGCATAAATAGCTGTTGCAGGATAAGAACGAGTAATGTAAGGGCATGCGCCTGAAAACTCTCGAATTCATTTCGGATGAATTCGAGTACCGGAATTCATTTCGGATGAATTCGAGTACCGGAATTCATTTCGGATGAATTCGAATGCATGGAGTTTTAAGTTATCCCATGTTTTTAGGACCAAGAATGAATGGAAATGTAAGGAAGGAAACCCACAATATAGGTAACTAACATGCAAATGAAGAACCAAGCAGTATACAGCACGGCCACGCTCTATATTAACCGAATCCAAATCCTTCACTGCCTTCATGGATTGCCAGTAGAAGTCGTTCCTGAAGTTGATCCTTGGAAGAATACTCCGGAAGATCCAGTTGGTTAAAGCTGGAAAAAAGCGAATTCGAATGAGATAAAAGCCAGAAGTTGAGCAGACTCCCATATCCCAGGACACGATACCCATACTCAAACAAGAACAGCAGTAAAAGCAAAACGTATATAATTTACCAGGTATGAGCCGATGGGAGCCTCTGCGGAGCACCATAAGCTTTGTGAATCTGAAATTTCTGTGGACCAGAGATGCCTTGGAGTGCCTTAAAACCTTCTAAAGGAACCTAAAAGTAAAAAGAACCAAAAATTAGTGTTTCGAGTTTCAACACACATTATATTCACAAAAGCTAATTTTAGAGCTATATTTTACAACAAAAACAAAAATTTAATGTCGGAATGAATGATAGATTAGAAGTAGCATAAATGACAGTTCAAGTTTAAATGGATCACCTTTGAGGTTCCTGTAACAAACTGGAGAAATCGGGCCATATCTTCCTTGTTGAAACCCTCAACAACCTCCCAGAACCACTGAACCACATTAGATGCAGCAGTGTAACCTGTATACTCGGTATTGGCCTTCAAATCCGCCACTACAAAGAAATCGAGATAATCAGATATATCATAATAATATACCTTAAAGTTGTATTAATTGAGAGGCATGATAACTTACAATCAATCTCTGGAAGACCGCTTATCAATAATTCAAGTTCTTTGTCATTGAAAATAGATATCAGATCCCGGGGTACAAGTTCATTAAAACCTTCAAGGAATGCATTTATTTGAGGACGAATGGCATTCGTCAAAATATGATCTGCAACAAGGTCCACATATTCATGCTTCGTCTCTTCAGTGACTCTAATGTTTCTTCCTCCCGGTTTCAGTTCATAGTCAGTAACCTTCTCATCAAAATGAAACAAGACGGTGAAAAAATTGAACAAAAACACTGAAATTTCAAGGGACAGAGTACAAAGAAACTTTCAGAACAATTTGAATGTTAAAATAAAGCTCATCTGAGTACCTCAGTTTTCTCATAAAGAATGTGTTTTTCTTCATCTGCATCCATGCTAAATGTCAGATCAGGTATGTCACTGACATCATTCTGCGGAAAAGAAATCGGCAGCAATTGTTAGTAATGACAATTGAGAATTTTAAGGGTAACGCATATTCGGTCCTGATAAGTCACCTCCAACATCCATTTCAGATTTTTGTAGTAATCTGGATCAACTGCTTCTATATCATGGTAAGTCACCTTCACTCCAAGGATGTGCTTGTAGAAGGAACGAGTAAAATACACATCAACCAACTG
>JAOYMZ010024584.1:0-17703 GCA_025802335.1 Pinguicula primuliflora | reverse complement strand
CACTTAAAGTAAAACCCCTTTTAACCAAGATTTCAACCCTTGGTGGCAAACTTGCTTCCACTTCTTCTGTTCCAGAAGTTCAAATTTCTCGTTATATCCCTTTGTTGGAGAAGCTTGCTACGCTTAGATTGCTGCAACGGGTATGCCATAAACCATTTATTGCACTAGTCCTTTTTATTGTAAATCTACCTCAAGCTTCTAACTCATCATCGTGTTTTTTTTGTCTCTGTATATCCAGGTTTCACAGGTTTATCAGACAATAAACATAGAGAAACTATCCAGTATAACACCGTTCTTTGACTTCTCTGTTGTTACAAAGATTGCTGTGGATGCAAGCAAGAATAATTTCTTAGCTATGAAACTGGATTATAGCAAGGGTTCGATTTTCTTTGGAAATAAGGTAATGGGTCTCCTAGTGCATCATCTCGTTATATTACTCATTAGTGCACTTACTGTATCCGTTTTTGCATGTGTTCCCAAGTTTGCCCGGCTTTTCGTTCTGGGTGAACTATTTGCTGTTCTCTTCTTAGAATTTCTGTGGTTCTAGAATAGGTAAATTTCTTGTCAAGTCATCAGCCATTTTGGCTACGCAGTTCCACTAAATACCACAAATTATAAAAAATAGAAAACGAGAAATGCCAGTTGGAGAAGATGAATCTTCATCTGATGACCTTCATGAAAATCCATACCTAATTTCAATACTTGTGTTGGTTTCTTTTAAATCCTCCATTTATTGTTTATTTTGATGTTTCATATTTTTCCTTTAAATTCATTCGATTTCTATTTCCTCAGAACCTTGAAGCGGATGGTCTGCGTGATCACCTGTCCGTCTTTGCTGAATCCCTTTGCAAAGCAAGGGGCATGATATATCCTCCGGTAAAGGGAGCTTCAAAATTGGGGGAATTACTTCCAGATTTAGTCGGAATGGTTGAGAAAGAGCACAAACGACTTCTTGCACGCAAGTCAATAATTGAAAAGCGCAAAGAAGAGCAAGAACGCCAGCTTTTGGAGATGGTATGCATTTTTCTTGGGCTTGCTGATTCCATATAGTAAAAACTTATATTTTGATCCTTACTTATATTTCCCTGTCACTTATCAAGGAGCGGGAGGAAGAAGCAAAGAGGCTTAAATTACAAAAGATAACTGAAGAGGCAGAAAAGAAGAGGCTTGCTACTGAATTTGAGCAAATGAAGAATCAAAGAATCCTCAGGGAGATCGAGGAGCGTGAACGTGAGGAAGCTCAAGCGATGCTGCAAGAAGCTGAAAAGAAGGGCAAGAAATGGAAGAAACCAGTACTAGAGGGAGTGAGTTAGCTGATACCTGCATTTTGATTCAACAATTATTGTGATAAACATGTGTTCTAATAACTAAATATTGATTCAGGAAAAGATCTCCAAGACAATTTTGATGGAGATAGCTCTTAATGAGCAACTCAGAGAGAAACAGGAAATGGAGAAAAAATTACAGAAGCTTGCCAAAACGATGGATTACTTAGAGAGGGCCAAAAGAGAGGAGGCAGCTCCACTTATTGAAGCTGCATTCCAGCGTCGTCTTGCGGAAGAAGAGGCTCTACATGAACTTGAGCAGCAGGTATGACTTTGCCAAAATTTGAATCTGCTTGAGAAATTTTACTTAATTGAATATGTATATTTCCTGTCATTTGACATGGATTAGTAATTTGTTTGATGACTCTATACTTATGAACTGTCTCATTTAATTGATAATATAGCATGAGACCGATACAAGCAGGCAGCGTCATGCTGGAGATCTAGAGGAAAAACGAAGGCTCAGTCGTATGTTAGACAACAAGGTTTGAACTTCATTATTAAGTCTCCTTCCTTCATATAGAACTTTTTCGCTAGCTAATCTAGAACTTGGTTTATTGGATACAGAAGTTAAAACTTTGTGCTTTCTCTATTTATTTTCAGAAAATCTTTGAAGAAAGAGTGCTTAGTCGTCGGAGAGATGACTATAATCGGCTCAGGAAAGAGAGAGAAGAAAGGATCAACCAGATTATCAGTTCGCGGAAACATGAAAGGGAGACCAAGAGGAAATTGATATATTATCTTAAATCCGAAGAGGAGAGGCAGAAAAGATTGCGGGAAGAAGAAGAAGTTCGGAAGCGCGAAGGTATATATTGTTCTTTACTAATTGATAAATTTTTATCAGGTGAACGCAATGATTCGGTGATTGACACTTCTCATTTTTCTTCACGGACCCACGTTGTTAATGGTTTGAACTAAAACATGCTTTCAAATGACGTTTTGGATGTGTTCTATATATTTACTCTGAACTTTGTCTAATGAAGTTTCACTTGTTCAATGGCCATGTCTTTTCTTTTCATGTATTATGTGGCTATCTAATCTTTCTGAATCACTCTAATCTTGCAGAGCTTGAAAAGCGAAAGAAAGAGGATGCCGAGAAGAAAGCAAAGCTCGACGCAATTGCTGAGAAGCAGAGGCAGCGTGAACTGGAGTTGGAGGAAAAAGCAAGACGACAGAGAGAAGATACTCTTGGGAAATTCGGGTCAGCACCCTCAAGGACTGCTTCCACACCTGTTGTCGTGGATGCGCAGCCTGCCTCTCCTGCTCCTGCAGCTGCTGCTGCTGCTGCTGCACCTGCTCGTGCGAAGTATGTTCCACCATCCAGAAAAAATGCTGTTGAAAGTGGCGGCCAGGCCCCCCCACCAAGCGACCGTTGGCGGAGCGATAGGGGTGGGGGAGATAGGCTGTCTTCGTTTGGTAGCAGCGGTCGGAGTTGGGGTTCGTCAAGAGATCGCGAGCGAGGAAGGTAAGATGTGAATGTGCGCTCATCTTTTGGGGGCACCCCAGGCATGAAAATTGTGGTTTGGACGACTTACCAATTTGTTTCTGTAACAAGGTTTTGTATGTGATTTGTACTTTTATGTTGAGCACCCAGAAGTCTTTCATTTCAACTTTTGGAAACCTATAATGATTTGTTGATACCATTTGTCTCTTAGGCGGTAAACGATTTTTAGAACTAGTCTTCGAGAAAGTGCTTAGGCAGTTACGTGCAGTAGGACAAATGCCCAGTGTTAGGTGGCATCTAGACACGATTTAGGCGACCACCGTCTCGAAGAGTTAGAACTATCATATGAAAACTTTGTAGAAAATAGGAATGTCCAGCCGGACTCAATATTCTAGTACCACATTTTCGACAATCAATCCTATAACATAAACAAGTGTATATGTATATGTCTATACAAGGAATTCAATATAACCTAACTTTGAACTAACTGGGCTTCGGCTCAATACATAAAATGAAATTAACCCTAAATGGGCCATTCTATTCTGAAATCAACTGGACTAATAACTCGTTGAATTCAGATTTGGAGTTGTCCTCCCCATAAACACAATTATTGTGTCAGTTATGAGCTCTAAGGTTCCTATCTTCCAAAATCCCTTTGTACATAACTTGCCAATTCTGTGGCATCCCCTCAAAATTTTCGTTATTAATACGCGCCCTTGATTCGGTTTTCTTGCTGCATGGCCTCTTATGTGCCGTCGATTCCATCACTTCCACGGCGAATCTCACCTTCTTCTTCGGCCCAACATGTTTGATGATCCCTGTAAAATTTATTCTATCAAAGGTCACAATACGGACATTTTGATAAGAATCAAATTTCGAACGAGATAAAGGCAGTCAGTGGCGAATTCAGAAGTCCGAAGGGAGCATATTATGCAAAAGCACGGATGAAATTAAAATTTGTACTTTAGTAATAAATAATATCAAAGGGGTTCAACGCCAATACTAATAACAAACCTGATGAATGTTTAAATTCTCCTTCCATTTTCTGCATGAAATTTGAAAGTATGCGCTTGTGGACTTGCATGGCGAGGAGGACGACGCTCCCGGAAACTGCAAACACCGTCATGAAACCGGTCCCTAACGAATTATGATCCATATCTGGTTCAAGAAAAATAAAAGGCATTGATATGTTTTTGTATTTTTATCCAATTGAAGAAATCAGAAAACCCATTTCCTCGATTCAAGATCCGCATAAAGGCGAAGGACGTCTGCATTTGAATTTTGAACAAGGAAGAAGACGTTTGGTTTGGGTTGGTTTCACGAATGCCTGTCAAATGCCATAATTGGGAAGGAGGTTATTTGATTTTTGGATAATGATCAATAGAAGTTGTAGAGGTATTGTAGGAATTATCACTTCTTTTCAAGGTGGAGGAAAATTTAACTTCTTTAAGAGTCTGTGGAAGACGGAGACGAATGCTTTTGATCCACAGTACAATAATAACAAAATGTTGGGTTGAAAATTTTCGGTTTCTGTTCATTCATAATATAATTTTTTTTTTTTGGAAAATCCTAAGGGGTTGACCTAGTGGTGGAGGCCTGAAACTTAAGTCTCCAAAGAGAGATGAGGTCTCAGGTTTAATCCCCACTAGGTGCAAACAATTCTTTGGGGTTACGATCGCGGGCCAAAGGCCCGAGTCTTACCTAGTCCATGTGGAGGGATCGCTTTGCATGAATCCCATGGATTAGTCGGGCCAAAATAGTTCCGGATACCATGGTTATCCAAAAAAATATAAATTTTTTTAGGATAAATTGGATGGATACCTCCCGACAAAATTTTATTTCGAAAATTAACTTTTTATTTTATTTTTGATTTAATTTTATTGTAATTTTACTTAAATACAGAAGAAGCAAAGAAATAAAATAACTAAACTGTCTTAACACATTTTAATCAAGTCAATCGCTGGAAGATTTCACTTTTTCATCTCCATCGAAAGAAAAATTTCTTCTCAGACATCAAAATTGAACAACGCGACACCCTCCAACCTCGAATCGAGTCGCTTTCAATATGTTGCAGGATAAATCCTCACACACCCGTACTTGTGGCTCCAATGGAGAGACAATGTAATAAGTGCAACTAGAATTCCCGGTCAACTATCCGACGAGAGTTGCTCAAATACGCACACAAACGACTCTAAGAGTCGAGTCATCATGCATGTCTGGATCACACCTATTGGGATGAACTCGCTTTTCATATATGGGCAATGCAATGAACTATGCATGAGTTCTTATTGATGGAGGATCTATCATGAACATGCTTGGTATTTGCAACAAACTTAGTGATATGTTTTGTGAACTTTATTTGATTTATTAAGAACTTTATTTGATCTATTGATGTAGAGTGTCATCAGAATAATATTGAAGAGTGACTTTATAGCTTGCCGAGATTTGTAGCTTTCAGGATCTTTCGCCTTCATTGATACATAAGTTGGGAGATTAGCTTTCTTTTTTTTTCTTCCTATTACTATAGACTCTATCAGGATTAGAATCCAATATATTTAAAGTATTTTGCATAGTAGTCTTGGAGAATTTGAATCAACATGAACTGCAATAAGAAAAAGACCAAACATTGTTGTAAAAGTACCAGCTCAATGGTCTGACTTCTGGGTACAATATATGAAGATCTCTGCTCTATCTGTAAAGTTTCCATTACTTGCTCCATGAAAGCCGACCGTTCAGTACTATTACATATATATACCATATGAGAGAGGATCTTCCGATAGCATTCACTGATTAATTTTTATGACATGCTCCCTGAAAACTGACCATCTAGCGTTATTATAAATAGCTTCTGAGAGAGGTTCTCCGGTCCATCCCATAATGTTTTTCCGAATGTGAGTCCATAACATCCGCTCACATCAAGACACTAATGATGTTCTTGTGGCTTGTGTGAGATTTTCAAATTCAGTTTGATCAATATTTTATTGCAGATAGGTTACAGAAACAGATTCTGCAGCTGTTTTTGGGGCTGGCAGAAAGGCTGCGAGTTCCAAATCTTGATGCAAAACTATATCTTTTTTTAATTAAAACCCTTCGAAGCGGGGTTATGTGTTAATGAAAAATAAGGCTCGTGTGCAGCCCATAATAATCTTACAAACCTTGAATCTATTGTTTCAAATACGAAATTACACTTTCTCCTTAAAATACACGTCCAAAAATATGCCAAAAATGTTACATCTAAATCTATATTATGTCTATTGAACTGTTTTAATTGGTCACCTACAGATAATGAAGCAATACAATTATAGCAAACTCGAAACTCATACCTCGTTCCTGAGTTGTGTATCCTAAAAGCTTCCTTGGTTTTGCTGTGATTCTTGTCGTTTGTTGCCGTTTTAAGATATTTGCATTGCTTTGATCTGGATCTGTAGAAGCTTCTGCTGATCCCTTTCCAGCGTCTATTGAATAGCAGGTGGAGGATTTGCCTTGTTATGTGAATTGAAGCCTTCCATAGCACCTTGCTTCGCCAGTTCATGAGCCACCATGTTTGATTCTTTCTTGCATAGAGTTGGAGGTTGCAAAGATAACTCATTCATCATATATAGAATCCTAGATACCTGCAATTCTATTAACCAGCTAGCATCTGGGTTCCTTAAGCAGTTGTGTAGCGTTGGTGATGCAATTTCTAGAAGCAAGAATGTTGATCTAGCAGAGCAGATCGATTTCATGCTTTCTATTAGCGCCTCTGATTCAGCTTCCAGCATTGAATCACTTCTCGGCCGCCAACTCGTTGCTGATCTAAATTGTCCATCAGCGTCCCTAATTATCCAACCTCCACCTACAAGTCCTGTGTCCGGAGAATAGAATCCAGCTATATTCATTTTTTCCCTTTCCACTGAAGGTGCTTGCTGATGAGACCTTATTTAGTGCTTATTTTGCATGTCATTTTATATCTCTTCATCCTCTTTATACTTGAATTATGCCCTAATTGTAATTATTTGAGCTAACCTTGGAGAAAAGAGACACATGTGTATATTTTGCAGGTTTTATACTCATCTCATGTATAATTCACCATCATACGGACATGCCAAGATCAAGGACAACATTTTGGACAAGGTTACATACACCTTCATTTAGAGCTACACAAGTGTTACCATGTTTACACAAATGAAGAGGATGAATTCAAGAGAAAAAGCTCTGGCCATGTGTTTAAGAAGGGTGGACTTGGTCAAAGATAGTGGCTAAAGATAATTCCTCTCCACACAACTACACATTCGGATGAAATGCAAAAGGAGGAGGAAAGATTTGAATTTGGCACATGTTTCAAGAATATCGCCTACCAATCTTGACCCTCCATCCAATTGTTGACCAAGAGAGAGAATAGGGCCAAAAATTCACTCCATACACCAAGGCCCACATATACGCAAAATGAGGGGATTTGAATTTGAATGTGTATTTGGCACAACTCCCCAAAATATCTCACTTTTTGCATTCAAAGGGGAGAGACATATAGTCTTCGGTTTTGGCACTTGGAGATCATCCTCACACATCCATTTTACCCCCCACATTCTGGTTTTTACAAAGAATAACTCAAAGGGGGCGGCCAAGAGAAGAAACACCTTCAAGTGTTGAGGAACACAAAGGGGAAAGGAAGAAGACTTGATTTCGGACAAGGGAGAATGCTTGGATTTTGCCATTTACATTCGATATACGGCTTATTCTTGTGCTTATCTTGCTTTTTCTCAAGCCCATGCCCTAAGCATGAGCTAATCTTGTAAGCTTGGGGCTTAGTTGAGCCCCATTATGTAGACAATTTATGACCTATTTTGTATATTAATGTTCTAGTTTCTTTCCAATTCGTATGATTGTGCTTGATTTTATTGTGAATGAGATGATGAGGTCGAATATGAATGTTTTGCCTTGTGAGTCTTTGTGCCGATGGGTGGTGAAAATTGCAGTTCATTGGGTGACAGAATGGACCAAGATATTACGATAATTCATTAGCATGAGCACATTGACTAGCTTGGATGTGATTTCTTATATGCCTTACATGTTTAGTCTCCTTTGCTAATTCTCGCACCGATGGATGTTTTAAAGCATGGCTCATTAGGTGATACGGTGAGCTAATGTGACTACCTTCCGTTTGTATGAGTGCTTGCCTTAGCTTAGGGTAGATTGTTCATGTTTCTCATTTATGTTGGAAGCCTTGCCTCGGTAACTTGATCACGAGGGCTTGG
Source organism: Pinguicula primuliflora (assembly GCA_025802335.1). NCBI lineage: Eukaryota > Viridiplantae > Streptophyta > Magnoliopsida > Lamiales > Lentibulariaceae > Pinguicula > Pinguicula primuliflora. The sequence goes on along the minus strand of JAOYMZ010024584.1, from coordinate 9,700 downwards.
TTAGACTCTAAGCACATAATCATCATTAGTTAGGGATTTGTCTTTGACTTTTGGTGACACACTAGGGATGGTTAATTTCATGAACTCAATGTCACCTCTTTGAGGTTTAGAGTAGCTATGTGGCTTGACCGTGAGCAGTAGCTGCATATTAGTCCCGTGGTATGAACGAACAAACTAAGCATGTATATGGATAGGTTGCTATATTTGCATAGCAGGGCAGGATACCTTGCCTTGAGCTGATCTCTCTCCCGAGTGTGATTCGATACCCATTTATTTTCTGCAATTAGGTTTAGATTAGATTAGTTAGAGATTAGTTCATTTACATTCTGTTATTAGTTTAGTTGCAAACCTTATTGTTCGGTTACTCTGAGATTTAATTGTAGGCTTTGCATGTTTAAGATTACTCCCTGTGGAGATGACCCTTACTTGCCAAGGTTTTATTACTTGTACGACTGCGTATACTTGCGCATTTGCGTGATGTATATTCATCCCATCAAGTTTTTGGCACCATTACCGGGGAGTAGTTTCCCTTTACATGCTTAGTTTGCAGTTTTATTTCTTTGTTAACCTTTTTATTTCTATTTTTATTTCTATTTTCTCTTGATTTGGTGTTTGCGGGCTTTAAGTACTGCTATGAGCATAGACGAGCTCCATTTTTTTGGCAGACAGAGTATGAATTCATTTTTGAGGCTTGGAGGCATTTTAAAGAGCTATTGAGGAATTGCCCTGGCCACGGACTTCCACACTGTTGACAGATTAGAGTATTCTACTTGGGATTGATTCCAAGTGCAGTAAGAGATGTGGATAGTGCTGCTGGTGGCTCTCTCATGCATTTAAGTTACAACCAAGCCTATCCATTGTTTGAAGCTTGGCCCCAAACTTGTTGGGAGGATGATCTTGTGGCTGCTGTGGCTGAAACAACCAGGACAAACCAAAAATTGCTAGATGATCTCATTCATCTAGCTGCTCGGACTCGGGCAGAGTTGGCTATGGGCGAGCATCTCCATTGTCATGTTGTTGAAAGTCTTGCTGAAGTATTATCTGAAGAGTTAGGGTACATCCAAGGTGCCTTGACAATATATTCGAACAGCAAGCCACTTGAGGTTTTCCAAGAGCTTCTATAGATGCTTGGGATGGTTGAAAGGAAGAGAGAGCATCCTCCTCCTAGCTTCAACTCTCTCCTACGAACCAAGGATTTGGACAAGAAACCATTGCCTGCACAAAGATGCCAACTTTCCACTTCGGTGACGATTTGGAATGCTAAACACTTTTTGGACGTGGGATGAGCCCACTTGAAGAAAGTCTATCTAGAGACTATAAATCTAGAGCTTCTTGGGAGGCAACCCAAGTTTTATTTATTTTGATTTATGTTTTAGTTTTTTTTATGGTTTTCTAATTTTATTTTTGTGAGATTGCGGATAAGTTGAGGCTAAAGATTCAAGCTTTAAGCTTCAAGTGAGGAGTTCAAGTCATTCAAGAATCACTGGACATCAAGATTCAGCACACATCCCAGGTTGTATTGTTTCATCCCATTTGCTTCATAGTCTCTATAATTATTACCCATGCTAGCAGGACATGCATTAGTCTAAGTGTGGAGGGGTGATGGTGTATGCATATCCGTTTGATTATCTATTGCTGAGTTGCTGATTTTTTATCCCATTTGATTCGTTCTGAGCATTGAGCTGAATTTGTTTCGCTTGAATCCCTTTACTTGAGCTTGATCCATATGATTCACCATGCTAGCTTGATCCATGCCTTTTCCCTTGATTCTTGTGATCACTTATATTTATGCTCACTCATATTCGGACTATACATGTTACTTATGCATGCTCTCTTAGTTGTGGCTTGTAAAGCTCATTTATGCCTATTTAGTTGATGTTATTGAACTCTTAGTGGCATGATTGGTGGAGTGCATGAGTTGAGTAGTGGTCCGAAGTTGAGCATACACATTCATTTTTTTTATGAGGGCAGGGAGAGATACGGTGATCTAGTTTGGCCTGAGTGAGGGATTATGATGGAAATGCTCTTGACCCTTCTGAAGAAGCCAGAAAAAAATCAAACACAAAGGTTGTTGTTTGAAAATGAAAAGAAAGCTACTTGTTCCAGCAAAGAAGGGCAGAAATGAGGCTCTCAACATCTAAAGATCAGGGGCACATCTACGAGAAGGCTAGCAAAGCCACTGAAAAACAATGTATCGATTCCCACCTAAAGATCAAATGGAGATCCATGCCCAATATTACAAAGCTAAAGAAATCTTGGAGCAAATCCAAGAGCAATTGAGACTCAACCGGAGTGGCACCATAGTATACAAAGCGTGCAAAACCAAAAGAAAGGAAACTGTGTGAAGAAGAACAAAGAAGAAGGGTCCTGACCATTAAACCGTCGCTATCCTTCTCACCGACTGAACATAGAAAGTTGTCCATCCAAGCACAAGCCAAATAGGAGAGACCATTGTATCCTTTTTCCAACTCCATCACGAGAGGAGCCTCTCCCACACACTAACCCTGAGAAAAATAGAGTGGATGGAGTTGCGACTCAACTTGAGATCGCTACAAAAACTTGCGCACTAGGTTTGTGGTAAGATGGAATAGAGGTTCAGTGCGTTGCTAGAGAAAGCGAAAAATTGAGTTAAAAGGGCCACACTAGAGCTGCTAGGGAAGCACTATTCGTATGTTATGTTGTGATGTACTTAACTTGCTTTCATGCACTCGTTCCGCCCTTTTCTCCTCATATAAGTTGAAAATTCAGTATGTTTGTTGGAGTGCATGCTCATTCTGTCCATAAAGCTCATTCTGAAACCAGACAACATCAATAGGATGCATGATGCAATACTGTTTCATTCATATTCGTGCATATATGCTTCAAAGTATCATCTCTGGTTCTACTGCTCATGCATGCTCGAGGACGAACATGGTTTAAGTGTGGGGTGTTGATGAGACTCTGAAATGAGCTCATTTTGCATAGTATTTCATACCATTTTATGCATATAAACACTCATAATCCACACTAATCTATGTTTATTTGCCTCAAGTTGAATCCTAGGGTCATACATTGCACTTTGATGCAATTCTACAGCATTTTGGGCTCAAACCAGCAGGATTCCAACACCATGTCCATCAGGAAAAAAATTGGGCCGCTCATTATAATCCAGCCACGGACAACATCGAGAATGGCCAAGCTAAAGGCTGGGAAACTCATGAAGAAGCCCAACTTCACTTGAGCAGGATGTCATTACACGGACAAAGTGTTTTGGGGGGAAAATGGAAGCATCCAGCGCCTAAACCAAGGGTCTTTTAGTAACTTCAGAAAAAGGATCCCTTTCGACAAGGGTTAACTACACGAAGAGTCCAAAAAGACAGATTACATTCGATACACTCCTTCGGACAGAATTGAAGAAGAAGAGACAAGGAAGGGGGACCTGAAGTGCGAAGGTGGGCCAAGAATCTTTCATCCACCCTACGAAGCAGGGAACTCTGATTTCTCTGTCTTAAACACTCGATTTATGGCTATGTGTACTTGCAATTCCGTTTACATTCAAGCTCATACCTTGAGTATGGGCTTGAGGCTCGGTTGAGCCTCATCTATGTGACATTCTACTCCTTTTGCATGTAAATAGAGGTTATTGTTCATTTCACTTCATATATTTCTGCCTAATCTTAGTATTGTGAACGAGGAGTCGAGCTCTGCTTACATGCATGTCTCTCTTTTGTTAATGCTTGGACCGATGGTTGAGTCAAAGTCCGGTTCGTGAGTGACAGCACGAGGCAGGGTGACTACCCTCCATTAGCATGAGTACTTGTATTAACTTAGTGAGAGTATGTGTGTTCCTCGTTTATTTGGAAACCTTGCCTGGAAACAAGCTCACAAGGACAAGGTTAAACTCTAGGCATTAGTACATTGCATGTTGAGGGGATTGTTCCTTAATTTGTGATGCCACATTAGGGATAGTTAAGTCCGAGAGCACAATGTCACCTTCTCGGAGGTTAAGAGCAGCTATGCAGTCTTTCCCGTGAGCCATAGCTGTAATAAGTCCTGTGGTATGAATGAATGAACAATACCTTGATGCATGTATAGGAGGAAATGTTCACTAGTGAGGTAAGAGACTCTGTCTTGAGCCTTCCTTCCAAAACTGTTATAGTTTCTACTCTGTTCGGGTTTGTACTGAATCTGGAGGTCATATCTGGTTTGTGTGCAAGTGACAGCATCATGCTTGATCTGTGCTCGGATAGTGTAGTCTTAGTTTAGTCTAATTCCTATTTTAAGTAGATAATCCACCACAAGTTGATTTGATTACTCTGAAGTGTGTGTAAGAACTAAATGTGTTGAGGTCCTACTTTCTTGGGAGATGACTCTTGCTTGCTGAGGTTTTATTACTTGAACGACTACGTATGCTTGCGTATTTACGTGATACATATTTGTCCCATCAAGTTTTTGGCGCTGTTGTCGGGGAGTAGCGTCCGTTTTCATGTGTAGTTTGAAAGCACATATCTTTGTTAACCTTGTTTATTTTTAATCTTGAAAGCTGATTTTCTGCTATTATTGTTGTTCAGTGTATGAACTAGCATTCAGAGATTGGAAGAAGCAATAGCAGAAGGTCCTGTGCTCGCAGGAGAGCCTTGAGAAGAACACTGGAGTTTGCGAGACCTGAAAACATTGTGATACCACCTGAATTTGAGATTGTTGAACCTGAAAGAGTGATGGATCCTCCTCCTAATCCAGATGATAGACCTCTAGAATTATTCGCTATTCCTGAGGCTGTGGCTGTGGCCCCTACTATCCGCAGACCACCCATAACAGCCAACAACTTTGAGCTAAAGCCTTCCACTATCACATTGCTGCAGTAGCACTCTACCTATTCGAGTACTGACTCTAGCAATACAAGAACTCATGTGGATGCCTTCTTGGAGATTTGTGATGCGATCAGAATTCAAGGAGCTGACCAAGAAGCCATACGGCTAAGATTATTTCCATTCTCATTGAAAGGGAGAGCAAGAGACTGGCTGTACAGCCAGCCTCAAAACTCAATAAGGACATGGGAGGACTTAAGAAAAACTTTTCTGACTCACTTCTTTCCTCCAAGCTGCACTACAAGGATAATGAATGAGATACTGACGTTTCAGCAGCAGCGACACGAAACTATCTATGAGGTATGAGAAAGATTTAAAGGATTGTTGAGAAGCTATCCAAATAATGGTTTGGAGCATTGACGTGAGATCCAAGCCTTTTATTTTGTCTTGGAGCAAGGCACTAGAAAAGAAGTGGATGCTGCAGCAGGTGGTGCATTTATGCAGAAGTCTTATAATCAAATCTACCAGCTGATGGAAGGGTTGGCACAAAACTGCTACATGTTGCCTACTGAAAGGTTAAGAATCGGAACCCAGCAGGCTCTGAATAAAAACCATCATGACAGCCTCACAGCAGTCTTGAGTGCTTTAACTGCTCAAGTGGCTCAGATGACCCCTGGCCAGCAACAAGTGCAGGCTGTGGCAGCAGTGCAATCGAGTCAAGCTCAGAATTTTACTCTCTACTAACCAACGTGTGAAAATGTGGAGTTTTGGGACACCACGTGAGCCATTGTAAGGAAGCTCCCTCTTTAGAGGTTGAGCAAGCAAATTACATTTAGCAGCAAAAGTTTGGGAATCAGGGATATCAAAATAATTACAGACGGAATGATAATCCGAGCTTATCATGGGGAATCTCGCAAGGAGCATTGAACTCACATCTTTTGCAGCTTGCTGCCCCAAGAACAACATTCCAAGGACCATCTGATCCATCTACCAGTCAAGAAAGGTCACCCTCTCTGCATGAAATGCAGAGAAAAACAGAGGAGATGATACAACAAATGCTGAAGCAGCACATGAGTTTCAGTGCTAAGATTGATGCTAGTATGCAAGGCCAGCAAGTGATGTTGCATCAACAACAGGCAGCAATTCAAAACCATCAAGTTGCTTTACAGCAGTTGGAAAACACCGTGGGGCAGTTGGCCACGCAAATGCAGGAGAGACCTAAGGGAACCTTACCTTCATTCACAGAGAAGAACCCAAAAGAAGGGTCTAAGGTGATTAATATAAGGCCAGAAGGAAATGAGAACACCAATGAAGAACAATCAGCTGGGGAAAGCCCCGCAGATAATAGAGAAAGGTGGCTGACCATGGTGAATGAATTCATAATGATGAGCCAGCCAGATGATGGAAGGGAAAACGTGGTATTGTCATCAAATACTGCTGACTTCAAAGAAGAGGAGTTGCCTATACCACCCAAGAAGGAAGATCCTGGTCCAGCAATCTTTACCATTAGTATTGGAGGATATGGGACACAAAAGGCTTTAGTGGACCCTAAAGCAGCTATGAACCTTATTCCTGGATTGAAGAACTCTCCTGAACCAGGCTCTGAAAGAATGATGGAGATGGCAGACAAGACCGTGCGACGGACGAAGGGAATTGTCAGAGATTTGATGATTCATGTGGAAGATTTGAAGTTCTTGGTAGATTTTACAGTGGTAGACATGGATGCTGATCCTGATACAGCAGCCATTCTTGGAAGACCTTTTATGGAAACATGCAGGTCTGTTCTAGATATGGAGAAAAGCGAGTATACTGTGAAGTCAGGTCTAGCGCAAGTTGTCTTTGACATTGACTCTGAGAGGGTTAAGGCGAGAACAAAAAGAAACAAACAAAGGGCCAGACAAGAAAGACTAGATATACGCACCTCGACCAAAACTGCAAGAGAGAGGTTACAGGATGCAGGTCCGGAGGGCTGTTATAATTTCTTGAAAACTGCTTTTGGAGGACAAAGGCAACCACCTCCTCCTGGGAGGAGAGAGGAGAATAGAACTGCCCGAGAAGAGAGAATGGAAAGGAGAAAGCAGGCTAGACAAATGAAAGAAATCGGTCTGAGATCAGGGAAACAGTTTGAAGATGCCTCTCACTTCAATGAAGATCCTGGTGCATCATCAACTTTGGGAAAAACACCTGATCTTAACAGCAGGGAATTAAACAGACAAAAATGGACTAAACTTATTACTTAGTGTTTGGATACATCCACAGACGATGATGAAGACTCCCTTTCTATCATAGCAGACAACTCTGAGGCGGGAACTCAAGAACCACCTGTTATCCAGCAGGACCCTGGACCCATCAGGCTTCTCATTCAGTTTGAAGGCACGTCAGAAAACTTGTTCGACGGTGAGGTATATGTGGATTTGACATCTGGGGTAAATGTCATCTCGGAAGATTTAGCATGAGCACTGGGATTCCCTGAACCTACTTGCTGCAGACGCATCATCAGAATGATGGATGACACGGGGAGAATTACAAAAGGATTGTTCAAAGATGTGAAGTTTGTGATCAAAGGCATGACTTTCGTGCAGAATTTCTATATGTTAGAAGTGTGTTTCGAGCCTTGCTACCCAGTAGTTTTGGGAAGGACCTTCTTAAGAACCAGCCGAGCTATCATTGACATGGAACGAGGAATGCTTCTATTCAGGGACAGAAATAAGGAAGAAGTGGCTGCATATTTCATAGCCTGAAAAAGAAACAGTACAATGAGCTTGACTACAAAGGAAAGCAGTTGGAAAGGGGACTTCTGACATATGTTGCTGATGAGAGAAGGGAGAAGGAGTATCCGGATTGTCTAAGGAGTCTGAGGACAAGATTCCTACAAGGAAAGGAAGTCAAAGACAATCCCTATGGAGAGTTAGATTGGAGATTTGACCGGAACTATCCATTGTATGGCTCAGACAGCTCAGATGAGCGATTGAAAGATGCTCTTACCGAAGCATTGGCCGACGCCAGAAAAGATCCAAACTTTCAGGAAGCAGAACCAGAGGTCGAACCAAAAACAGAAAAAATTGTTTGGAAAAGAAGAGGGCCCAAAGCCAAGAGTTCACAAAAGAAGTGGTCTAGGAAACTATCAAGGAACCCAGTTGATTGACAGCAACATCCAGAAGTCCATCTCATGACATAAAACTGAGAGTTGTGTGGGAGACAACCCACAGGTACATTTTCATTCGGTTTAAAAATTTCCATTTATTTTTGACAAGCCTATTTTTGAGAATGCAGAACAACAAGCTGAATCAAGAGCAAAATTTCCCCCTGCTCAAGGACAGCAAAAGCCACAGAATGACCAGACCAGCTTCATCAGGTTGTATTGCTCCAATCCCTCTTTGTTCATAGCATCTATGTTTATGCCCATGCCTGAGGACATGCATGACTTTAAGTGTGGGGTGGGGTGTAGCATGCAGAATTTCATTCATACATTGCTAAACTATGTCATTCTGAGCCATTCTTGCTTTAGCCTTAAAAAATTTTCTTTTGTGATTCCCACTTCCTGTCTATGAACAAATAATCGGTCATAATGAGCTTGACCCTTTACTGAACTTCATTGAGCTTACTCATGCTACTTACTATTGTGACTTATGCATGCGTCTGTGTAGTGGCATGCAAAACATGATCAATTCTGCCTATTTGGTTAATGTCACTGAACTCTTAGTGGTTGTTTTGGTGGAGTGCATGAGTTGAGTGGTCGGTCCAAAGTTGAGCATACACTTAGACTTTTTATGAGGAAAGGGAGAGATATGGTGATCTAATTTGGCCTGAGTGAGGGATTATGATGGAAATGCTCTTGACCCTTCTGAAGAAGCCAGAAAGAGTCAGAAACAAAGGCTGTTGTTTGAAAATGAAAAGAAAGCTACTTGTTCCAGCAAAGAAGGGCAGAAATAAGGTTCTCAACATCTAAAGATCAGGGGCACATCTAAGAAAAGGCTAGCAAAGTCACTGAAAAACAATGTATCAATTCCCCCTTAAAGATCAAATGGAGATCCATGCCCTATATTACAAAGCTAAAGAAATCTTGGAGAAAATCTAAGAGCAGTCGAGACTCAACCGGAGTGGCATCACAGTATACAAAGCATGCAGAATCAAAAGAAAGGAAATTGTGTGAAGAAGAACAAAGAAGAAGGGTCCTGAGCATTAAACCATCGCTATCCTTCTCGCAAACTGAACATAGAAAGCTGTCCACCCAAGCGAAAGCCAAATAGGAGCGACCATTGTATCCTTTTTCCAACTCCATCACGAGATGAGCCTCTTCCCATACACTATCCCTGAGAAAAATAGAGTGGATGGAGTTGCGATTCAACTTGAGACCGTTACAAAAACTTGTGCACTAGGTTTGTGGTAAGATGGAATAGAGGTTCAGTTCGTTGCTAGAGAAAGTGAAAAATTGAGTTAAAAGGGCCACAGTAGAGCTGCTAGGGAAGCATTGTTCGTATGTTATGTTGTGATGCACTTAACTTGCTTTCATGCACTCGTTTTGCCCTTTTTTCCTCATCTAAGCTGAAAATTTAGTATATTTATTGGAGTGCATGCTCATTCTGTCCATAGAGCTTATTCTGAAACCAGACAACATCAATAGAATGCATGATGCAATATTGTTTCATTCATACTCGTGTTTATATGCTTCAAAGTATCATCTCTAGTTCTACTGCTCATGCATGCTCGAGGACGAACATAGTTTAAGTGTGGGTGTTGATGAGACTCTGAAATGAGCTCATTTTGCATAGTATTTCATACCGTTTTACGCATATAAACACTCATAATCCACGCTAATCTATGTTTATTTGCCTTAGGTTGAATCCAAGGGTCATACATTGCACTTTGATGCAATTCTGCAGCATTTTGGGCTCAAACCAGCAGGATTCCAA
>JAOYMZ010024573.1:0-17705 GCA_025802335.1 Pinguicula primuliflora | reverse complement strand
TACAATGTATAAGCTTTCCAATGGTGCGACCAATTTCGAAAATGGATGGTGCTACGAAAAAATTGTACACGGATTGGCAAAACTGATCACAGTAAAAATTGTCCATAAGAACTAGACTCTTACAAACATAATATTTATAAACAAAGTTTTAGGTTCTAAAAATAAAAAGAAATTATATAAATTTGACTATGCAAAACACTAAAACACCACACAAAACATGATTTAATACATATTACAAACATAATATTGTAGTGTTTATTTAAATTATTCTCTCGTCCTTTGATCCAAATTTGGGAAAAAATCACTTTTAGTTCCATAGGATTGCTCAAGTTTCACTATTGGTCTCATAGAATTCAAAATATCACTATTAGTTCCATAAGTTTCATAACTTTAATCACTTTAGATCCTTTTAATATGTTTAACCTGCAATAGCAGGTTTTTTAATTAAAAAAATATTAAAATATAAAATTAAATAGAATATAATTAATATAAATTTATGGAATAATAATAGAATAATTTATGTAAATTAAATAATATAAGTTAATAAGTAAAATAAAATAACTATCAAAAAATAAAATAGAATAAATTTCAAACAAAAATAAAAGTAAAAAAAATTTTGAGCAAAAATTGTAAAAAAATAATAAAATAATAAAATGAAATAAAATAAAATAAGTATATTACAGAATAAAAATTAAATAAAATTAGAAAAAAAAAAGAAAATTTATAATTTCTACCATTCATTTCACCACAAAAATTGAAAAATGCTTGTAACATAAAATTAGCTTCATAAGCTAGATAACTGCATCAAATGCTTAATTTTTATTCATTAATATATTTATTTTATTTTATTTTATTATTTTTTACGTTTTTTTACTCACAAAAGATTTTTAATTCTATTTTTATTTAAAATTTATTCTATTTTATTTTTTGTTAGTTATTTTATTTTATTTTACTATTATTTTATATTATTTAATTTACATAAATTATTATAATATTATTCCATAGGTTTATCGTAATTATATTTTTATTTTAATATTTTTTAATTAAAAAATTTGCTATTGTATGTAAAATATATTAAAAGAATTAAAAGTGATTAAAATTATTAAAAGAGACTAATAGTGATATTTTAAATTCTATAAGACTAATAGTAAAACTCGAACAATCAAAAGTGATTTTTTCCCTCCAAAATTTTATTTACCCGTCCATGATTCATCATGCATTATTACAGTATTACTCCACATACCCCCCTTTAATGTCCGGCATAATAATAACAAAGGCAGCGTAGCCTTAGGACCACGGTACGACGTCGCTCTCAGTCCATTTTAAATTTACAAAAATAAGTATTCTGATTCGGACAGATCCCACAATGTAAGGAGCAACACAACACAACACAACACAACATGTCTTGCCTTCAAAGTTTCGAAGCTCACGAAGATGTAAAGAAGGAAGCTGCTGCCCAAACACCACCAACCAGATCAGATAATAAGTAAAAGGGAAAAGGAGAACTAGTTTGCACATCCATAGATTGGAACATAAATCATTAGATTTCCTTACCAGATACTCTTCCGCGTATCTGTAGTAAGTATACACGTTTCTCAACTATTCTTCACGGACAAGTGAAGAAAAAACAATGATCTGACATCAACAAACTTAGCTATTAACCCAGACGGGTTAGCCTAGTGGTAGAAAACTTCCACTTAAGTCTCTCATGGCAAAGAAGTGGGGGGTCGAATCCCACTGGTGACAAGAAATTCGTCTGGACCACGACCGAAGGTATGGGCCCGAATTTCAACCGGTTCGTGTGGGGGGATCGCCTTGCACAACCCTGTGGCACACGAAAAAACTTAGCTATTTGGATGGGGCTAAAATGCCTTAAATATATCGAACTAACAACCCACGACTCGAAGAATATATGTACCCCATCCACGGGGTTAAAATCCGATTAGAAGATGAGGAACTAGCACAACTAATGACTTGATTCTAAGGCTGTTTGGCTTTCATCTAAGAAGGAATAAGCAAGGTGGTTAAATTCTAGCTAGACCACACATGAACAAAGCCAAGTCTGTTTCCTGTATAGATCTCATTGCGAGCTTCATCGTAGAACAGGGCTGTTATGTCCTCAAGGGCCTCTGCAACTGTGCTCCTGATTCTTGGACCATGGATACGCTTCCTTGAGTTGCAGTTTCTGCCGCCACAACTCAAGCTGCAATCGCATTCATTTACGGGAAGGTTGTTGGTTGCTTTGATCTTTGCGAGGCACTTTCCGGTCAAAATGTTGCTTACATTGATAGAGGCACCTGCATGATAAAATAGCATCAGGTTTGTTCACCACTTTACACAACAAACTCCTATATCACACACTAAGGCATGAATGTGAAATGGTGGTTGTATGGATACCTGAATCTTGGCATAAATAGAATTTAACAATCTCATTTTATATACGGATTATCAAACCGTTTATAAAAGGCCAGAAAGACAATCACCATGCTTGGCATAGGAATAAAAAGTGAAACACAGAGGTGTAGAGTAGGAGATACAATTCAAAAAAACAGGATATCATGTGAAGCTCAAATGGAAAATGTGCAGCATGATATGAACAAAGATTTAAAAATTTGTTCTTCTAAAGAAGAGTTCGAGGAATGTACCAGCCCCATCCGACGATGACTCATCAGAATCTGCTTTGCAATAAGAGATGATAAGACCCTGATCACTTGTTATGTATATATTGTTAGTATTGCAGTCAGGATGCCATAATAGATGGTCTTCGAATGAGGTCACAAGTTCCCCTCTGAAGTTCCAGACGGCAACACTCCGGTTTTTGAATGTGAGAAATAATTGGTTCCCATATAGAAATATAAATGCAGATGGGGTCACAAACTCATTCCTGCTAACTTCTGTTATATCACCACGGCAGACCTGCACAGACATGAGACAACACTTCAGTTTCTGAAGAGCATGAAACATGAAATAGGCAAGGAATGTGGCTTACATCAACAATCTGAAGGTTCTCATTCTCTTGCTTTACAAGTAGCTTTTCATTAAATTGTTCGATGAAGTCAACCTTCTTGTTTCTGTGAAGGAGCTGCTTAAAAGATCTCAAGATTGTCCCATCCTCGATCGAGAGTATCTTCAAAGGAACATAGCCTTCTCTTTGGGTACAAATCAAAAGCATGATTCCAGGACTATTAGAGAACAGTCAATGAGCATAAGTTAATAGTTAGCATAACAACTGCAAAAGAAGACAATCTGGCAGCACAAATGATATGAAAATATGTACAACATTGAGCATGTATTAGATGATAATAAACCATTTCAATCACATCAATTACAAATTGTTTAGAATTTTCTGAATGAAACATTGGTAAGCCTGAACTCTTGCCTGAAACAGAGTACAATAAAAATGCAGACGTATGCCTTAGTATGACAACTACAGTTCATCCAGTCAGAGATTCTACATAAACTCTAAAGTTCGAGAATATAATGACATTGCAACATGCACATTTAAGCAGTATGTGGAACAATCAACATAATAACCACACCTAGCCCCAAGGCCATTGAATATATTGACCAGGAGGTTCACAGAAAAGAAAGTACTGAGATCAAAAAAATAATAATGAAGTAGAAATTTTACCTGATCTTAATCTCTTGTATATTTTTATCTGAAATGGAGTACAACATTGTATAGTTTTTTAAGTCAAACACCTTATATATGCTGAAAAAGTAGAAAAAACAGGCGGTCAAAATAAGTAACTAAACCCAAGTATGCATAAGATAAGGAAAGATGAGTTGTTTCAATACTTGCCTATCCTGGGCTGAATAAGTGAGCACCCTGCCATTTACATCATCAAACTCCACAAAACCAGGCCACTTCAATGACTCCGACTCAAAGAGTGGAAAACCAGCATCAGGTTTAGCTCTTCGTATGTATCTGTGATACAGTTCAAAAATGTAGTATATGAGCATTAAAAGAGAAGAACAAAAAAGTATAAGTAATGTGATAGTTCGACTTCCTTACTCAATCTTGGTGGTTCTGCATTTTAAGGAACTAAAGTTATCCGAAGCATAAACAGAAACACTGATAAGTGATTCATTGTTTTTGTTGTAAAATAAACTCCGAATGACTTCATCAGGAGAAATATTGAGAAAGCATATCCTCTGGTTGGTATCTGCAGGCCAAAGTTATACTACTAAGTACTAATTCCTTTCTGATTCTAATGTTTTACAAGAAAATATTGGTATAATGAAAAATTTTCATTATGCAACAACTTGGTTAAATAAGCACCTCGATTAAATGCTGCGCAGACACCAGATTGTGCAAGGGCAAAGACGACATTACGAGCCACAACTATTTCAATAATCCTTGACCTCTTCTTCAAAAATGGCAAGGCCGGAGAATATTGCCCCTTTGGATCATAAGTATCATATTCTTCCTGAATCAAACTTGTAGTCAGCCATCAGAATTACATAAATTGACTCGTAAAGAGAATCAAGAATCCATGAAGTTCTCAGAAACTAATTTTTCTTTCACATATAGAGATTATCAAATAGAACATAACCGCAAGGAAAGTTCAAATCGTTCATGGGATGCCACTGTCAGCTCAAATTGCACATACATGAACACCAAACAAAACATAGGACGATTGAAAATATATTAAAGACGGGTCATTATTAAACCTGCAGGCCAATATTGCGAAACCGCTCTGCATCACTCATTCTGAAATCTCCGCCACGCTTCGAGGATATCTCCCTCTTCTGCAGCTTCTTTACGCTGTTAAGAGACCCATATACAGCACTCCGAGGTCGCTTATTGGCTACCACCCGACGTCCACAGCACGGACTCGGATTCGCTGTTATTCTCCTCCCATCCATATCAGCTATTTACACCGATACACGCACTTTGTACGGAGAAGCTTGAACCCTACAAAGAAATATACACAGATTGTCCACATACAAATTACAATCATATCCCAACTTCAATTGTTCAGTGCAGGTATGCCCATGCCCATCACTTAATAAGAACAAAGAACGAGCCTCCGACCAGTGAAGTATTATTGGCTGGAATTTTCAACGGCGAAATTCCAGATAGGCAATTTCGAACCCACGCGTAGATTGATAACTAAATTCTTTCAGAGCAATGACAAGGATTGCTCGCTGTCTTGCTATATATGATGGAATTAGGTCTACACTACAGTCTTTCCTTGTTTGGAAGGAGGCTGGAAGGAAAGAGGAGGGACGGAGGGACGGAGGGAGAAATTTGTCGGGTTTGAAAATAGTCTCTTTAAGTTTATTGAACTTGAGTTCATAGAGAAATTTTTGTTTGTGTGTGGCTACTATGATAATCTTCTTTTTTTCGAAAATTCAAAATCTTTATTAATGTTGGTGATGATTTTAATTACAAGTTACAACCCACTTTTACTATAATATGTGCAGAATTTGAGAAGTCTGGAAGTGGAAGTCAGGCGGTCGAACAGTGCCCACCCTTCAATTCAAGGGTGGGCTGGGCACTGTTCCTGGATAAATTCATTGTGCCGCCCCCCTTGAATTGAACTTCGCTAATTTAATTGGAATTCCAACGAAACTATAGATGAAGGAACTTTAAATTTGCTTCAAAGACTTGCCATACATGTTGAGCTAGTTCTCCATATGATAGTAAATGATCAACAAATTCCTCTTTCGGGTTTACTAGGCAACATGCACAGTAGAATGCCATGTTGATACCCTTATACCGAACACTTTCATCCATCGATAAAGTGTTATGAAGTGCCCTCCAAGCTATTAGACTGATTTTAAGTGGAACATATGAATCCCAGATCTGTCTAAATCGCCTTCTCTTGATTGTGCCTCACTAGATTCCATGCCATTTTGAAACTGAAATGACCTTCTCTGTTAGGTTCCCAAACTTATATGTATTTCTCCATAATTCTTTCTGCACCTAGAATTAAGGTCTTGATTGAATCAGGCAATTCTAAGCTATTCATATTCCACTGGCCATCCACTATAATAGATTGTACTAGTGCTGCAGGATCATTCAATTCAGTGACCTTTCTTTTGCACCAGGTGATTGGGTTTTGTTGAAACTACAGGCATACCGTCAAACCTCCCTTGGCAACAAACACACCAAGAAGCGGATGATTGTTTATTATGGGCCGTTTCAAGTGTCAGCCAAAATTGGCGAAGTGGCATACAAATTACGGTTAACAACTTCGGCCAAATTGCATGATGTTTTCCACATTTTTCGACATAAGGGCACTCCCCCAACTGCACCACAACTCCCTCGCCTCTTGCATGTCCAAGCCAGGCCTACTACCCAGGCGATCTTAGAGACGACAAACCATCATGGAGAGCCTCAACTCTTAGTCCAGTGGCACAGGTTGCAGCCTGAGGATGCGTCCTGGGAAGATGAACACCGCATCTGCAGACCTGCCAAGATATACCGCTTGAGGACAAGACGGATGGTAATGGGGGGGGTCAGGAATCCTCCTAACCGAAACTTATCATATGCTGACATTATTGTCTATACACGGAGGGCACGTTGAAGAAGTCAAGAGGGAAAGAGTCAAGAACTGCCTTTTGTTTTTTGTTATTCGGTTTCCTTATTTTCTTCTATCTGACTGTTTCTTGTTTATGTTAGAAAGCTTAGGAACCTTGGCCTTATATATATCCGGCCTCCTTCTGTAAGCAAAGCACTCTTTTGAAAAGTAATAGAAAAATTGTTGTTAAGCATATACTGTCCCAAGCCATACACTCTCTCTATCCTGATGTTGAGTTAAACTCCTTCTTCAATGATGTTAATACCATTACTGATACTGCATTTGATGACTCAAAAGATGCTGTGCGCTAGAACTTCTTTGTGCATTTGAAATTATCCCAATGCCGTGATATTCTGCAATTGTAATGCTGGTTTCGATTTTTGGTGTTGTGGACTAGAACTTGTTTGGGGAGTCACTACAATCAATCAGGAAACGATGAGGAGTTGAGGATTGCTGATGAATCTTGCAAAAGGGATGAGAATAAGTGACTGGTATGTACCAGCTAATGGACAGGAAGAAACCAAGTAGCAGCCATGACAAACAAGTAGAGTGCAGACAACCAGGATGGGCAAATTCTGGAGAAAATCGGTGGCAATAAACCCGGCAGGAGGGAACACATGATGGACTGCTGGTGTTGCTACATGTGAGATCATAGCTCCAAAACTCTGGACTGCAAAGCATGAAAATGCTGGGAGGATCATTGCACCAGGATGAACAAGTGGCTAGCCAACTTTGAGGACTCAATGATAATGCTGTAAGCTAAATAAACGACCATCGTATTTGGGCCAGTGCAACACTAAAAGGACTACAACAAATCTATAAGCACACACTACTATAGACATTAGCTTTTGAGTTTTATTTTAGATTGGGCTTTATAAAATTAACATAATGTCTCCACGGTCCTGATCAAGGGATTTTAGTTTACCACCAATCGATTGGACTTATTACACACCTTTAACCACTCTATTCATACCATACGATCCTGTAGAATATATATCAGAAAAATAGGGATTTCAATTTCCAATGGAATCGGATGGGTATAGTATCTCGGTAAGTAGAACATCAAAGCATCTAATTCACTAATTTTTAGAATAGAAACATATGAGAAGGCTTAATAAGCTTGCCTGAATGATTTCTAATGATCCCACCAACACGTGTTTCATCATCTGGTTGAGAGGAAAGATATAGCAAAATTCAATTGTTGCCAATAACTTGTTGCACTAATCCACTTCTCTTTATGATGCAAAGTAGTTTTAGTCTTGATCTCTGTTCGAGAAGGCAGCCGCCTAGGATCCTTAAGCGTTGCCTAAGCACTAGGATGTCACCCCTCGCCTGACATGAATCCTCGTTTAGAGCGCTTATAAGCCCACTTAGGTGCTAAGTGTCCCCTGGCTGCCTAGGGCAAGTTTAATACTTTCGCGAACACTGTTCTCGGGAGAAGAAAGACCTACTGCCAGCAAAGAACTTCGTTGTTCTACCTTTAGAGCTTGTACTGAACTTGACAGATTAAGAATTTCTCGTATTAATGCATTTGCAGTGACAACCACAGATTCAAAGTCTATTGTTACAGCATCAATGCGTATCTGACATTTATGTTTCCATATACACCAACAAACAATCACCGACATAATTTTCCTGCAGAAATTCATTGTGCGCACCCCTTGAATTGAATTCCGCTAATTTAATCGGAATTCCGACGAAACTATAGATGAAGGAACATTAAATTTGCTTCAAAGACTTGCCATACATGTTGAGCTAGTTCTCCATATGATAGCAAATGATCAACAAATTCCTCTTTCGGGTTTACTAGGCAACATGCACAGCAGAATGCCAGGTTGATACCCTTATACCGAACACTTTCATCCATCGATAAAGTGTTATGAAGTGCCCTCCAAGCTCTTAGACTGATTTTAAGTGGAACATATGAATCCCAAATCTCTCTAAATTGTCTTCTCTTCATTGTGCCTCACTAGATTCCAAGCCATTTTGAAACTGAAATGACCTTCTCTGTTAGGTTCCCAAACTTATATGTCTTTCTCCATAATTCTTTCCGTACCTAAAATTAAGGTCTTGATTGAATCAGGCAGTTCTAAGCTATTCATATTCCACTGGCCATCCACTATAATAGATTGTACTAGTGTTGTAGGATCATTCAATTCAGTGGCCTTTCTCTTGCACCAGGTGATTGGGTTTTGTTGAAACTACAGCCATACCGTCAAACCTCCCTTGGCAACAAACACACCAAGAAGCGGATGCCTGTTTATTATGGGCTGTTTCAAGTGTCAACAAAATTGGCGAAGTGGCGTACAAATTACAGTTAACAGCTTCGGCTAAAATGCATGATATTTTCCACATTTTTCGGCATAAGGGCACTCCCCCAACTGCACCACAACTCCCTCGCCTCTTGCACGGCCAGGCCAGTCCCACTACCCAGGCAATCTTAGAGACGACAAACCATCATGGAGAGCCTTAACTCTTAGTCCAGTGGCACAGGTTGCAGCCTAAGGATGCGTCGTGGGAAGATGAACATCGCTTCCGTCAAACCTACCAAGATATACCGCTTGAGGACAAGACGGATGGTAATGGGGGGGGGGGGTCAGGAATCCTCCTAACCGAAACTTATCATATTCTGACATTATTGTCTATACACGGAGGGCACGTTGAAGAAGTCAAAAGGGAAAGAGTCAAGAACTGTCATTTGTTTTTTTGTTATTCGGTTTCCTTATTTTCTTCTATCTGGCTGTTTCTTGTTTATGTTAGAAAGCGTAGGAATCTTGGCCTTATATATATCCGGCCTCCTTCTGTAAGCAAAGCACTCTTTTGAAAAGTAATAGAAAAATTGTTGTTAAGCATATATTGTCCCAAGCTATACACTCTCTCTATCCTTACCCTCCCATTACGTCGGCACCATAGCTCGTCCCAAGGTCTCTTGCACTGCGGAGGTGTCCCAGGAAGTTCAGGCCGACAAGGAAATCATTACAAAGGTTGTTGGAGTTACAACTCGCTTTCGGCCCAGGGAACATGACACTGCCTCCCTTAGAAAATATAGAAATGAAGGGTCTTTGATAGAGTAGGATGTATTCCAAGTTCCTCATTAGAAAAAAATGGGTCATATAAATGGTGGTAGATGCTCTATAATTTCATACAAAGTTGATCGCCAATTTGTGTTGATGTCAGAGGACACTATTATGATATATGACTTGGGAGGCAGTCCAGTTAGGCTAATGAGGATTGTGAACTCCAATCACATAAGTCAATCAGAGATCTATTGTAAAAGTGTGGTTTGGCTTTTGTAAAACTACTCACCATGCACTATATTATTAAGTAAACTTCAATCACATAAGAGGCATTTGCCTTTCTGCCACGCTGGTTACTCCCTTTTTGTTATTTAGCACTCACCACCCTTCCAAATATCGGTGTCATGCACCGGCCTTCTGGAAAGTGATATTAATCTGCACCACTCTCTGGAACATCGGTGTTGTTTAAGAATCCTAATTATGGTAGTTAGGCAGCATTGGTCTTCCAAAAAGTGGTGTATATTGGCATCGTGTTCCCAAAGACCGGTGCGTATCTTTATCAGATCGGTCCTCACTTTTTCTTTCTCATATTTTGTTCGACGAATTTCCTTCCCTGTAGCTTGGTGTAGGAGATTTTTATCCTACTCCTGGCGCAAACACATCTTACATGACACTCCATACTACTCAGTTTGGCACACTTATTATTGCACTCTCTTTTCATTCAGACCTGGATTTAGATCCCTCCCTTGATTTTTTTAATTGGGGTGGTAGTTCATGACATATTTTGATTCATAAAAACTACAAACAATATTTTTGTTATTTATTTTATTGCGATAAATTATGTGTATTTTACAAATAAATTTATACGACAAAAACGTTAAAATAATTTAATATACATTACTTACCAAAAAAACATTTAAGATTATCATATAATATTACTTTAGAATGCACCGGTCTACTGTAGACCGGTGTAGTTTACACCGGTCTTCCGTAGATCGGTATTGGCTATTGACGCAGATTATTCATGCTTAATTACATCGACTTTTCAGAGAGCGGTGCGAATTAATACCAATTTCCAGAAGGCCGGTGCATAACACTGGCATTTGAAAGAACGGTGAATGCTAAATAACAAAAAGAGAGTAACCAGCGTAGCAGAAAGACAAATTTGCCAGGGGTTGGGCATGGACGGATAATATAGTAAAATGATATACTCCGCTACCACCTAAACCACCTCAAAATCATGACTAAGGCCAATATGGCACAACCAATCAACTGCTATTCGTGGGTTTGGAGTGGGAGTGTTTTGGCGTGGAGTATAAAGCTCCTCGGACACACAACACAGTGCATAGTTTCACCTTATTGCATGGTTGACACTTGCCCCAATAAGCAATGCAACCTCATTTGTCCAAATGATATACCCCGCACTAACTAAACACACTTCGCTTGCACTTCTACTCACAAACAATTTTTATAGGTCCATCCAAGTGTATGTGGGACCCACAACCGTGCACGTAGGGTTGGGATTGGGGTGTGAGTTTTTACACATAATATATAGCACGCCTTATGGGCACCACATTTGCACGACATAGGGGTCACGTCAGATTTACTAACACAATCAAATTCATCACTTAAGTTTTGCAATTAGAATGAACTTTCGAGTTCGATTCTCCGCCACATTCTTCAAGCACCAGATCCGGCTGATGAAGCTCTTCACGCATCTCCAGTGACCGAAGTTATGGTACCACTTATTGAATCGGACGATGTCACAGAGGAGGAGGACCAAGCCTTCTCCAATGGGATGGAAATGAAGATACATGCCAGATCCCTGCATCAGAGGACAAGAACCATGTCCCCGAAATCACACGACCAAGACGGTGCCCTTCGTCTGGCAAGACGACATCATTTCGGAGAAGCCAAATGACAATTTATCACGGGAGAATGTTGATAGCATTGACGAATCCGGTAGATCAAATGGACATGTTGTGTCATCTGCCTCCAGGTCCTCGTCCAGTGGTTGGAACTCAATGTGGTGGATCTTTGTGAAATAATTCATGTACAGAAACAAGTGCAAAGTTAAAAAAAATGTATAGGAGGCAAAAAAGCGAAGTGGAAAAATTGTATGTTGTGCCCCTATGTCGTGCAAATGTGGTGCCCATAAGGCAGTGCCGTATATCATTTCAGGTGTTCATAGTGGGGTGTATCACCCCTCATTTATATTCATTTTCTACCTTCTCCCATATTCATGCAATTTGGTGGTCATCCATTTTCTTGTCCCGTGGAACATATTTCTCTAGATGGGGGGATGGAATAAAACAACAATAAATATACACACAATCATCAAAATGACATTTTTTTACCATGTATAAATGTTTCCATAGAGGCATATAACTAGGGATCAAATTTGGTGCAATGGGCTTCTATCATAATTTGAAAACATGCCACTTTTTTTATAGAGATGGGGGATCAAATTCTGTTTAAAGGGATTGATTCTCTCCAAAACCTGATAAGGATTTGCAAACAGGCCACATGACAATGGGGAGAATGGCCAATTTTTTTTTTGAATACACTGGAGAGATAATTGAAAAATACAAAATTAGAGACATGCAGATCCTTAAGGCGGATCAAAATCAAAAGATTCTAGAGAGTTATTCCCCCTTGATAAGTGGTGCCAGGTGGAGATAAGGCCAATTGTGGTTGGCGATAAGCTGTAGGTCCCGACGTTTGGAGAATCAGTACAAACTGGAGACATGTTGCTCTGCGTATCAAGTGGAGGGGCTTCACTCGCCTGACCAACCTCCGTAATAGAAGCCTCCTTGGTAATAAAGCATGGGTTGAAGTCTGGGAATCACAATTCAGCTTTTACTATGAGATCGGCTGACATATTCTCTGCCCTTGGAATGAGTTGGAACACAATATCCTGGCGACCCTTGAGTTTGTCTTGAATTCTCCGAATCAGTGGTTCGACAGTGATATTCTCGTCTCGCCTTAGTAACAGGTGTAGCGCTTCACTACAATCTGTCATTAACTTTACATTCCTGAGACCGAGGAGAAAAATTCTTACAATTCCATGCCATATTGCCCACATCTCAGCCAAAACTACAGAGCAGGTACCTATCCTTCCAGAATAGTCACAAATCCATTCAAAGGAAGCATCACAGATGACAACTCCAAAGGCAGCGTGGCTTGACTAGCGGTGAACTGCTACATCTGTGCATACGAGATGTTCAGGTCGTGATGAAAAGATTGTTAATTGAATGTCTGAAGAGTACGGTAAACCAGTGAGTGCTTTAGATTTAGTCGCCTGTGTTTATTGTAAGCCAAAGAAGACTCTAATTTTCATGTGATAAAGCTGTGATCATTGACACCACTGTAAGAGTAGAGCTGTGCTTGTTCTGGAAGATTGTCTAATTTCTCGTCTTCCATAGCTGCCAACATGTGATTGAGAACAAAATCTGTACACTAGGCAGATTGTTAGAATAATAAAAATTGTAAAAGATCCAATATGCTATAATACCCAAACTCCAGAAATCTGGAGATAGTGTACTATTAATAGCAAGCCAAACTACTTCACTACGTCGACAATCACACAAAACATGAAGCAAAGTCTCATTTTGCACACAAAATACGCACTCGGGTGAAGGTGCAATTTTCCTACGATAATGCTCGGCATTTGTCCAAAGACAATCATGTGCCGCTTTCCATAGAAAATTTTTAATCCCTTCTTGAACTTTGAGAGACCAAATAAGTGCCTAGTATGTGCTTTCGGGATTATGTACGGAAGAGATTACAAGATCATAGGATGAGGCAGAAGAAAACTTCCCATTTGTATAGTGTTTCCAGCGTAATATGTCTGAGCCTGCATCTCGTAATGGTGGCAGAGTAGCCATGACGGCGAGGATAACCGATTCCGGAAGCCATTGAACAAGCCAAGGAAAGTCCCATTCTCCTGATGTAGTGCTAAAATCTGCAACAACCAAAGAAATGTCAGTATTGGAAAAGGGAAAAAGTGAAAACTCCTTCAATGGCAGGGAATCGTTTCTGTAACCATCCAAATAATTAACGAAGAAAAGAAGTACTGTTAATCCTTAATAGAACGGTGCCAACAGTGTGTTCATGCTACAATAGTTCATCCAAACCGCACAATAACAAAGTGGAGGGAAATTACATCCTCTAGTAACCGGGAAACAGGGAAAAGTTAAACATAACATAAACATGACACTAATTATTCTCCTGGACTAACTCCAACAGCAACCTCACGCAGCATCCTTACGACCAGAACGCCCTGAATCTGGGGAAAAAGGGGGACGAGTAACACTCGTGAGCCACAGCTCAGTAAGAAGTATAACTAAGAAGAACCACTGTTAATGGGTTTAAAAACTATGCTCTTAAGCTAATCAAGACCTATTCTATATGAAAAACGGTATGCTGTACATAAGATGACCCCTAGCATGCTCCTAGGTAATCGACAAGAACTTGAAGTAGCAGTTATAATGAAAGTTAGAAACTTTAATCTATCATGCACCAAATCTGGACATGACTAAAATCTAGCAAGGGTAATATCAATTTCGGAACCCCTTTACTTCCCAGCCACCCTGCTGGTCTCATCTTTAATTCTACCAGTACATATAACCAATCCGACGAAGTCACAAACACGCGACCGTACATAGCCGAATCTCCGGGATCCCACATCGCCAACTCCCAATTTAATAACTGCACAGGTCTTACTATGCCTCAACCAATAATTTACTGCATACATATCTTACTGTCAATTCCACGAAAACACCTAATCTAGCCAAATCCCTGATGAACGATGACCAACATACTGAAATTAAATTGAATAAAATCCCCTCCCAAATCCCCTTTCAAAACAAGAATAAAATTTTGGGCTTTTAAAAGTTCATACAGATCTTTCTCCCAAAACCATTTTTCCACATAACAGTATAGTAATCGCACATCATCATTCCCTTCAATCTGATGACGTAAGAAAGGGGAAGGGGTCACAGAGTCAGCACATAATCAATTCAAAATAGATTAATTCAAAGGTGACAAACTCGGCCCATCGTAACACATAAGTAACACACAATCTCCACAGCCAGGAAGCTCCTCTGTCGTCATTCCCCATACCCTTGGTGCGAATTTGCTTCTGTGTATATAATTGCCGTCGGAACCCTAGCTCACCCCTAGAATCTGATGGGTGAATATTCTTGACTCCTCCTCCCTATTCCAGTGGTATTTATAGGCGAAGGATGCAGGGGAGTCGTTGCCCATTCACCCTCCTTCCTGAGCTTCTCGCAGCCGAACGGATTTTGCACGATCTTGGTGAGATCGTGATACGTGTGTATCTCATCTCAACTGTATTAGACCACGTCTCCATCTGTGGGTTTAGTCATGCTTGTTTTGGGCCGACTCCTTGGGTTAGCAATTACAATTGGCCCGACGAATCTAACCGGACTTACTCGGTCACGTTGGGCCATATGGAACGAAATTGAAAATCTTACCTCTACCGAACCAGATTAATTTGCATCCTTAATCAATTTTATTTACCAATATAATACTCAAATTTCATACCTTTACATCCTCCCCTCCTTGGATGAAGTTTCGTCCTCGAAACTTGCGACTTGGTGGAACAGGTGGGGATGTTGTTCGCGCATTTTCTCCTCTAGTTCCCACGTTGCTTCCTCTTCGTGAAAATTGTTCCATTGCACCTTTATATATGGGATTTGGCTAGACCTAAGCTTTACGACCTTGGTGTCCACGATCTTGACGGGGTGTTGCACACGTTGTAGCTCATCCGTAATAGGGAACTTCTCAATGTCCAGCACGTGACTTGGGTCATTGACATACCGTCGTAATTGAGATACATGAAATACACTGTGTACTTTGGACAAGGCTGGGGGTAACGCCAACCGGTAAGAGACCCTGCCAATTGGCTCTAGTACCTCGTACGGTCCAATGTATCTTGGCCCAAGTTTCCCTCCTTTACCAAACCGATTCACTCCTTTTGTTGGTGACACCTTGAGGTATGCCTTGTCCCCTACTTGCAGTGTGAGGGGTCGACGCCTCAGATCAGCTCAGCTCTTTTGCCTGTCTTACGCCCTTTTTATATTCTCCCGTATAATCCGTATTTTCTCCTTTGTGATCTGGACTAACTCGGGTCTCGTAATTTGCCTCTCACCTATCTCGTCCCAACAAGTGGGGGCCCGATAACGTCGGCCATACAAGGCCTCGTATGGCACCATTCCCAAACTGGAATGATAACTGTTGTTATAGGCAAACTCGGCTAGTGGTAGGTGTTCCGCCCAGTGTCCTTTGAAGTTGAGGATGCAAGCTCTTAGCATATCCTCCAGGGTCTGTATTGTCCTCTCTGACTGCCCATCCGTTTGGGGGTGGTATGCCATACTGAGCCGAAGTTTTGTTCCCAATGACTCCTGCAAACTTTGCCAAAATCTCGAAGTAAATCGAGGGTCCCGATCTGATACGATGCTTACTGGTACACCATGCAGACGTACAATATTATTCAGGTATTCCTTGGCAAATTGCTCTGGTGTGAAGCCGACTTTATAAGGTAAGAAGTGTGCGCTCTTGGTGAGTCGGTTAACGATCACCCAAATTGCGTCATACATTTTCGGCATTTTCGGCAAACCTGTCACGAAGTCCATAGTGATGTGTTCCCATTTCCATACAGGAATCTCTAGAGATTGAAGTGCACCGCCGGGTCGTTGGTGCTCTGCCTTGACTCGTTGACAGGTTAAGCATCTAGATACAAATTCCGCCACCTCTCGCTTCAGGTTTGGCCACCAATATTGTCCCTTTAAGTCGTGATACATTTTATCCACCCCAGGGTGGATGGTGGTGGGGGAAGAATGTGCTTCCTTCAAAATTTCCATCCTTAGATTCTTATCCTCGGGTATCCATGTTCGTCCGAACCTCATTACTCTCCCGTCCTCACTTCGGTTAATCGGTTCGGTTTTGTCTTTCCCTTCGGTTATAGTTTGTTGAATGTTGGTGTCTGCTTCCTGTGCCCTTCTGATAAGGTCGACCAGGTTGGGCTCCAAGGTGAGGGCTGCGAGCCTAGCCCCTATGGAGTCCACCACCTCAATACCCAAGGTCCCCCACTCGCGGATTAGTAGAGCTGCCATGCATCTGGCATTTCTGCGACTGAGCGCATCGGCCACACAGTTGGCCTTCCTTGGGTGGTATTGAATATCCAAGTCATAATCCTTGATTAGTTCCATCCACCTACGTTGTCGTAGATTGAGATCCTTTTGAGTGAATATGTATCGGAGGCTTTTATGATCCGTGAATAGG
This sequence comes from Pinguicula primuliflora, assembly GCA_025802335.1. Taxonomy (NCBI): domain Eukaryota; kingdom Viridiplantae; phylum Streptophyta; class Magnoliopsida; order Lamiales; family Lentibulariaceae; genus Pinguicula; species Pinguicula primuliflora. Next base: position 850 of record JAOYMZ010024573.1, on the reverse strand, counting down.
GTGCATCGTGCCCCGTACAAATAATGCCTCCATATCTTTAGTGCAAAGAGAATTGCTGCCATCTCTAGATCATAGGTAGGGTAGTTGACTTCATAGTTTTTCAATTGTCGAGACGCGTAAGCTATCACTTTTTCCTCTTGCATCAACACGCAGTCTAATCCATCCTTTAACACATCACTATACACCACATAAGCGAGTCCTTCCGTAGGTAAGGTCAGCACAGGCACGGTAGACAACCCACGCTTCAATGCTTGGAAACCTTCGGCGCACTTATCATCCCATACGAATTTAACTCCCTTTTGAGTTAGCCGGGTGAGGGGGCGTGCTATTTTAGAAAATCCTTCGATAAACTTCCGGTAGTAGCCCGCCAGTCCCAGGAAACTGCGAATATCTTCTACACTGCGAGGTTCAGGCCATGAAGTGACTGCCTCCACCTTTGTTGGGTCAACTGATACCTCTTTTCCAGATACAATGTGTCCCAAGAATGCAACTTCCTTCATCCAAAAATCGCACTTCGAAAGTTTCGCATATAGTTCTTTCTCCCTAAGTCGTTGTAACACCATCTTCAGGTGTTGGGCATGTTTATCTTCATTGGGCGAGTACACTAAGATATCATCAATGAATACCACAACAAACTTGTCCAAATACTCATGGAACACTCGATTCATAAGACTCATGAAAGCTGCAGGGGCATTGGTCAACCCGAACGGCATTACCAAAAATTCATAGTGTCCATACCGAATGCGGAATGCAGTTTTGGGTATGTCTGCCTGTTTTACTCTCATTTGGTAGTATCTCGAGCATAGGTCAATCTTCGAGAATACACTAGCTCCAGCCAACTGGTCAAATA